>QMIH01000524.1:103462-115028 GCA_003987875.1 Clarias batrachus
TTATTATTATTATTAGGTGCATTTAGTCTGTTTACTGTTTGCTTTTTTTGTTGTTTAACTGAAGTTGCATGAATGATATAGATTTCTAAAGGCAAAAAAAAAAACAATTACTAGAAAAAAAAACAGGAAATAGAAATAAATACAAATAAAAATCCTCTAAGCAATAAGGTTTAACCTAAATTTTTTTTTTTTGCCAAATATAAACAAATAAACAATGCAAATAAATCAACAAACAAACTTTTTCCGTGTTATCATGGACCCACACTCATTTTCCAGAAAAATCTAAAACCTCTGCATGACAAAACCACTTGGTTTGCATTTCGGTAAAAGCTAGGTCATGTGACCACATTTGTGACCATCACAGCTTCTTTCAACAGAAATCACACAGATTTTACTTTAGTAATGATGAATGCACACTTCATTATACTGTAGCTTCACTTTGGGGAAAAAAAATAACATTAGAAAATGACATTACAGAAGGTCTCACCTCTGTCAACTTCATTCAGCTGATTAAACTGGTGATTCAGGGATCTGGAGTCCATCGTTAAGTCAGTTACAGTATGAATCAGTCACTGGTGCGCTGTTACAGGAAAATAATCAACGACAGAGTGGTGTGAGGAAGCGGAGGTACAGTACTGTTCCCGGTCATATTTTCCAGTAAGAGCACAACCGTACTGGTTTTACTCCTCTTACCCTCCAGGATATCACAGGATTTATCGGAGGACAGTAACGGTTCTTACATTACAGAGGCAGCTATAAACACCATCCTTCTCCTCTCTCTCTTAAAGCCTGAAAAACACAGCTTCTCAAGTTACTGAAAAACTACAAAATGTAAAGTTCTCTGTTGGGAAGATGCTGAAAAAGTTAACGTTACAGCGCGGAGACTGAGTATTGAGACTGGGTCCACTGAGGTCCAGTCAAATTAAATAAATAAATAAATAAATAAATAAATAAATAATAATAATAATAAATGTAACATTTATTATTATTCAGAGGTCAATTCTGGTTCAAAATAGTGTCACAACAGGTCATTTTCATTATTTGGTTTGCATGGCTAATGCATGATATCCACATGACTGTTATAGTTACACTTAAGCAATATCACTGGAGGAGGAGCGCTGTTGTACTGAATATCAGCACGGCTGTGATGTAGCCGTAAGCATGAGGGCAGCTAACGCTCTAACAGTTAGTGTAATTAACAGGGTCAAATTAGTTTTTAATTCTAATCTGTACTGTGTAGATTAAACCATGGTGGAGGGGGACAGCCCTGTAAATCTCATACGTTTCTCCTTGTATTTCCACTTTGGAATATCAGCTCTGTTAACTTCCGAGTCCCGGGGGTTAAATCTCAAATAGCATTAACCGGAACATTAGTGCACTATGTATGATGTACAATCCCTTACTCCGCCCAACAAGTAGTGCCCTTGATCAAGGATTAGAGGAAGGATTTGGGATTCGGCTTTGTGTTAGAGGCTTGTTAGCATTCGTAGGTCACGTTAGCTGTGAACAGAAGAAGGAGGAACAACGTTGAAGTAGTTACGAAGGAAATAAAGTGCTGTATAAGACGACACTACGTTATCAGATGTGTGTTGTTGCTGAAAGTGCTTCTGTGACTGGGTCTCAATGTGGGTTTTGTCAGGCAGCTGACCTACTCTCAACCGCACTGAGACACACAGTTAGTGTCATTAACCACTGGACAACACCTGGGACATGGAATGATGCATATAGGTATACATCCCAGTGCTGTTATGTTGCATCATAACCACTCGAGAAGTACCTCTTGGCCAATCAGATCACTTGGTCAGACCTAATTGTTGTATAAATGTCAGGAAGACTGTTCGTCTTGGACTGCTCTGAAGTTCACTGTGCTTGACGATGCTCACCGTTTGCTATGAGGATGTCTTATAGTCTGAAAATAACTAATCTGAAGTCCACAAACCAGGACTGAGGTAGGAGGTGGGATCTTAAGGAAGTCATAGTCAACTATTTAAAATCGATTTGGTTTTGGAGATGGGGTCAGTGTGGCTCAAAAATAATCTGGATTTGGGCTACGAATAAGGAGATCAGGGGCTCGATCCTCAGCACTGCCAAGATGCCAATGTTGGCTGACCCTGTGTTCCAACCCTAAATTCCCAACAAGCTCGGATGTGTGTAAAAAATAAAGAAAAACAAACGTCCACTGTTACGTAATGTACAAGTGACAAAGTTGTCTTCTTTCTCTTTAAAAGCAAGCGAGAGCATGCCGAGGCCGAGACCAAAAGCCATCAAATCAGGTTTCTTTTAGAACCTGTCAAAAAGCAAACTTTTCTTAAACCAAAAATGAAATGATTAACACATATCATATTTTATAACTCTGGGGCCATGAACATTGCATAAGAAGGCGCAAGTCCACATTTCAGTAGATTGCAAAGACCAAACCAAGTCAACACAGTACATACAGAATAAAGTTATTGATTCAATTATATTTTATTAATGCAAGAATGTGCACAGTTACTAAAAAAGCTGACTCTTTAGTTGTATCATGCGATTCCCCATAGCAGCCGAGAGCTACAGTACAAAATGTCTTTCCAAGCCATAGATATCTGGTTATTTTTATAAACGTTTGAGTTTACATCCAGGATACACTACATTCTGTACGCAACACCGTGCTGGCTCACGTTCCTGAAGCTGGTCCTGCTGTTTAAGTTTAACAGACATTCAATCCGATCTGTTAAGATGAACAACAGAGAAGTGAGAACCCTAGAAGCACTCGAACTGATCTAGCAAACAGCATCCACAGAGCATCCAGTAAAACACAGGAACGAGGACACAGATCAGTGCACGGGACGTCACCCAGGTCAGGTGAAGAGGAGAATAGAAACTGCTGAGGCGAGCTGTTCTGAGCTCAAGCAGACTCTGTGTGTTTCAATATGTGTGTGTGTGTGTGCAGTAGGGTATGTAACACTGCACCAATATTGGCTTTTTAACCCCTTAAACAGGTAATACTGTCGACTATACAGTAACTCAGCTTTAGGTAGAGACATCTGATTTCTTTTTTCTGAGGCTTGCATGAGAAATAAAGTGAACCAAAAGACTTCATGTGACTTTGTTCTATTCACCTGGGAAGCACATCACGTACAGTAGCGCTAAACATCTCAAACGCTGGTATAAAAAATAGATTGAAACACATGAAATATTAGCAAAGATATACCTGTATATATATATACACACACGGAGTCTCACCTGCCACTTCATTGGGTACACCTTGCTACTGTAGTACTGGGTTGGACATCTTTTACCTTCAGAGCTGCCTTAACTTGATGGTGTTCTGGCTGATGGTGATAGCCGTGGGCTTACGCACAGGGTTCTTAAATGTAAAGGAGGCTTTTTATTGAAACAAAAAAAAAACATGAAGTTTAAACAAAAACTTGAACAAAAGAAGTTGGCTTCCTACTGGATCAGGGTACAAAACAAAAGCATTCCAGATGTAAAACAACAAATGCCAACTAATATAAACCAAAACAAGACAAAACAAACACCCACTTGACATAAACAGTGCTCGGCCCAGTTTCCCCAGAACAAACAGCTATTTATAGAAAGGTTTAAAGACCTACCTGGGTTCAGGTGAGCACTCTCGTCACCTGGCCAAGGTGCATTCTGGGAAACTCGGGAGTCTGGGAGTCGTCAAACAAAAACTACAAAAACAACACATATCGGGCACACAGTGCCCTCTAGGGGTGAACCCTTACAAATTCTTCATGGCACAGATTAATCGAAGTTCTGGAAATATTCCTTAGACATTTTTCGTCCATATTGACCTGACAGCATCACGCTGCTAATTTGTCGACTCAACGTCCATTAATCTACATGTGTAATCTCCCATTACACCACATCCCAAAGGCGTCTATCAGATATATATATATATATATATATAAGGTATATCTATTGTTTTGTCCTGAAACAAGAAACCAGTGATCCGATTTTATCTTTGTGACATGTTGCGCCATCCTGTGCTCATAAAGGAACGGACATGGTCACGCTCCATTCACTCAGGTGAACGCCATGGCATTTGAACCACGCGCGATTGATACTATAGGGCCCAAAGTGTGATAGAACAGTCTCCTCACACCATTACACCACCACCAGTCTGAACCATTCATACAAGGCAGGATGGATCCATGCTTTCATGTGGTTTATGCCAAAATCTTATCCTGCCATCTGAATGTCGCAGGAGGAATCGACGCTCATCACACCGGGTGTCGTTTTTCCAATCTTCTCTTGTCAGATTTTGGTGAGCCCATTCTCATTTTCCTGTTCTTAGCTGACAGGAGCGGCACCCGGTGTGGTCTTCTGCTGCCGCAGCCCATCTGCCTCAAGGTTCCTCGGGTATAACGAGATGTTGTTTGAGTTACTGTTGCCTTTCTATCAGCTCGAACCGGTCTGGACATTCTCCTCTGACCTCGGGCATCAACAAAGCATTCTCACCCAGAGAACTCACACTCACTGGGTATTCTCTCTTCTTCACACTGGTTCACTCTAAACATGGTTGTGAGTGAAAATCCCAGTAGATCAGCAGTTTCATATCAGAGATTCTCAGAGCAGAACGCCAGGCAACAACAACCATGCTGCGTTCAAGGTCACTTTCTTCCCAATTCTGATACCTGAACCTCAGCAGATCGTCTTGACCAGGTTTACATGCCTGCTGTATATGCAATGTGTTGCTGGCAGCTGAACAGGTGTACCTAATTATGTGGCCAGTGAGTATACATACATGTATAATCTATATCATTTTATCATGCTTGCAAATCTTTATTTGCTCACAAACAAGAATGATTTTCTCAACAGCCTGATTGTCCAAGAGATGGATTAGCTGTTTGACATCACTGGGTTTCTCTTAGTCGTAAGCGACTCCTCATCTAATGTGTAAATATTAACTCATGATACACACACGCACACTGACGTGCATGTTTTAACAATCCAGACACACACACACAGACAAACTCAAATCCAGTGCAAGCCTCATTCTCTTTCTCATTTCACCTCGCTGTTGGTCTGGACCCCAGTGCATGTAAGAGGTCTCACACACACACACGCACACACACACACACACACACACACACACACACACACACACACACACACACACAGGTTTCTGCGAATCAGACACGAGAGAGCCGAGGTATGGGTTCTAGCCTCTCCCAAACAATATTTCTTTTTTTTTTGTTTCCCCATTGCCATTCATCGCTCTCTCTCTCTCTCTCTCTCTCTCTCTCTCTCTCTGTCTCTCTCATGTAATGAGACCCTGTCCAGACTTGACAAATCCATCCTTCTAAATAAAACCACAACGAGATGCTTGCTTGAGCTCTGTTTCGCCAATTAGTGGGTCAGGGTCAGTCAGAGAGGCGGCGTTTTTCCTGTCAGCACCTCCCCTCTCTCTCTCTCTCTCTCACTCTCTCTCTCTCTATTCCTCTCTCGTCTCTCCCAGCAAACAAATGACATTCATAGACCACCTGAGCGACGGACGCCTTCTACTCCCCGGTGGCTGCATTCGAATAGGATTCAATTTAGTGCGGCCGGACAGACGCTGGCTCAGGGTGCGACTCCAACTCACCCATGCACTCGCAGGTCACACGGGAACCACGTTTCTGAATGCACTCGACCCGTCTCAGTCCGGCTGGAAAACACTGATTGACAGCTTCATCAGGATGAACGAATTAGCACGTCAAAGATGCTTTACAAGCGCTATCAGGAGAAATCTTAAATATCACAATAACGCTGTCGGGACAACAGTGCAATTCAACACCGTGCATGTTTTGGTTTGAGCTTTAAATCCAAGAAGCAAATAAATAAAGATTTTTTGTTGTTGTTGTTGTTGTTAAAACTGAATGCATTTAGAAGACTGTATTATTTTAAAAGACATTATATATACATAATGATGTGCGAGTATGACTATAAAATGTACTTTTAAAATAAATGAAAACTGCATGTAAAATACTGCATGTAACAGCAGAAAGAAGCGCTAACAATATAGCGGTCTTGACTGCCTTCCGGTGTAACATCAGAACCATGAAGGATAGCACGCATTACATGCACGAAATGCACAGCACTGTAAAGTTCTCCATGTTTCTTTGATCGCGAAATAAGTAATGAGGCTAAACCTCCTGATCATTAGCATATGAAGTTAATAGTGTTGATTACATCTTCACAGCCGAGCGACAGCAGGGTAAACGTTCTTGTTGTCAGTGTGTTGAACACTAGGGGAATTTGGCAGGTATACAATAATGATGGGTCGTTCATGAACGATTCATTCTTTTTGAACGAGACTCAGAAGAACGAGTAGTCTCAGAGAGTGATTCGTTCATTGTCCACTGGGCGCGCATCCGCAAAGCATCGCAAAACCTCCATAGGTTATGTACAGGAAACAGAAATGAGCGGTTCATCTCATGAGTCTTCTAGTCCGAGGCGTTCATGCCTTTGTCACGTGACTCCCATTGACGCTACGCTGTGCATTAGACAGGAAACAGAGTTGAGCGGTTCTTCTCATGCGCCTTCTAGACCGAACAAACGAACGAACGACTCGGACCAGAAGATATGAGAGGTGAGTTGCTCATTCTGTCTATCATAATAAGTCCTTAGCTGCATTGTAGTATTTTCATTACTGGAACTATAGTCAAAATTTGCATATGTAGATGTGTTATGGGTCTGTTTATTGAAAATGTAACATTTTATTTTATTCAAAGGAATTTTCATCAAAGGAATGAAATGAACTAAACGACCCCAAAAAACATTTTTTTCATTTTGATGATTGAGATTCAAAGAGTCATTAAAATGATCCAAACTTCCCATCACTAATACACAAACCAGAGCGAACCCAAGACGACTGGGTTAAAGCATGCCCTAAACAGAATCTACTTACAGTAAACCCTAATCTGGCAACAGGGTGCTGGACACCAAAAGCTCTTTCATGGGCGAGAGTGATGAAAGCTCCCCAGAAGGGCTACTGTGACACAAGTTACAAAACCTTTTAATAGCAGTTACATGTGACAAAACCCACAGTGCATCACACCCTGATGAGTATAGAGCTGCGGGCTGGTCCGAATCCCCATGCTGATCCTTGTCCACCATTCAAATGACCTGCAACGTGCACATGAGTGTCAGAACTAGATGGCATTGAGAGGGGAAGTAAAGGCACCAGGATGCACTGAAGGAAGAATACAAGCCAGAAGAGGCAGTGTGATGCTGGAGGGCATTTTCTGCTGGGAAAGCAAGATGACATTTTGACATGTGCCACTTACTGTACCCTACACGTCGGTTTAGATCAGGTACACTGTGTTCACAGGGATGTCTTTCAGCAGGATAATTCACCCTGACACACCGCACACATCACTGGTCAAGGTGTTGTTTAAGGAAAATGACAATAAGTTCAAGGTTCTCATGTACCTTCCAGCACAGTGGAATGTTTTTTCTTTTCTTTTCGCATATTAGGAAGCTGGGGTCAGGGTACAGGGTCAGACTGGGTATAGCACCCCTGGAGCAGACAGGGTTAAGGGCCTTGCTCAAGCACTCAACAGTGGAAATTTGGCAGTGCTGGGGCTCGAACCCTGACTTTTTGAGCCCCTCTGGCCCTAATAGTGACCTCCAAATCAGATTGTGATCTGTGATGGAAAAATTCCAGCACCTACTGGACCCATTTCATAACTTACAGGACTTAACGGATCTGCTGCCGCTAACACCTTGGTGCCAGATATCACAACAGAGGTTTTCAGTGAACCAGAGCTGTTTAGGTGACACATAGAAATCCTCGAGTGTATGAGATATACTGTTTTAGGGATGTATGGTGTATAGGAAAGTCCTTCAGGTGGAATTGGCCATACTGCTTGTTAAACAGACAAGATACAGAGCTCACACAGGACTGGAATGATCCGGCTGTCCACCCATGGGAAATGAGGGTTGAGTTTGTACTGACAAGACGACTCATCAATAGGTCACTGCTGCTACATATACAGGAGACGTGTCTCATGCGCACAGCAAATAGCAGAGGATTGGTGGAGGACTGTGTCTCTACACATGAGTATAACAGCATGGTTGTCTTAATGCATATGTAGTGTGGGTCATTCCTGCATAATGATTCTGTAAAACTGAATAAATATTTGTAATTCTTTTTTTTAAATATACTTTTATTTTATTTTAATATATTATTGGTTGCTCAACTCTGTGACATCACATGACATGAATCAGCCACTAATTGACTATGGATAAGCTCTGAAATGGTACTATGTACAGTACTTGTGATTCCAATATAATCACCCAAGACTAAACTACAGAGCCTTCAAACTCATCATGAACCATCGCAAACGCTCTACAAGCATACGCTGTTCAGCTATGAGGTACTTTCTACACCTCAGGATTTGATTTGAATTTGTCCACCTCTTAAGGGCCCCATCACACGTTACACACCATGAAAATATTGAAGAACACAGCGGGAACCAAGAATTTTTTTTTCACATTTATCAGGTTCATACTGTTTCCTAGCCACGTCCTCACATCCCGTCAGGTTCTCAATGCGTCCATCATGTTGTCACAGGTTTTCCTCTCACACACATGATCACACGCTCACCAGGTCCACTGAGATTGAATCGATTATTATCAGATCGCACCATGTCCTCACCACACACTTACTACATGCTTCTGTATGTGAGGATTGGACATGATAAAATTCTTTGAAAGTGATAGACGCGCTCATAACCTGCTGCATGTGCGCCATAAATGTAGTAAGCACCAAAAGAATGTGGGAACTCCAAGGCAGTAACATTCCAGTGAGTCCTCAGTCCGGACGCCATCCCATCTTTTCCATCTGCGCCGTGCTTGAAGTACGTCAGTGAAATCCCTAGGAGGCGGTAGATACAGCATGCTGTTAACTGGACAATGCTGGACAATGTTAAACAGTGACAAAAGCTATGGACCTGCAAAACACTCCTGTCATAGACATCACTACAGGTATATGCAGTGTCATATCTATTATGTTTGTGTTTTATTTAGTAATTCAGTGAGCAGAGTGGAATTTAACTGTTTTAGCGGAGAGCTTTTTACGAGTGCTCCAGTAGTGAC
This sequence comes from Clarias batrachus, assembly GCA_003987875.1. Taxonomy (NCBI): domain Eukaryota; kingdom Metazoa; phylum Chordata; class Actinopteri; order Siluriformes; family Clariidae; genus Clarias; species Clarias batrachus. Next base: position 112,550 of record QMIH01000524.1, read on the forward strand.
AACTCACAGCTGTCCACGTCAACACTTAACAAGGAATGTGGCATTTTTTTCCTAGTACAGTGGAACCGGATTGCGAGTAACTCGGTTTACGAGTGTTCCGCAAGACGTGCAAAGATTTTTAATAAATTTTGACTTGGTTTATGAGTGCTGATTTTTTTGACACCGACACACACACACACACACTCTCGCCTTTACACCCCCCCTCCCCGGCTTCACACAGACACACACACTCTGCTGAATTATTTGAGTTTTCATTATTTCTTATGGGAAGATTTGATTTGGTTTACAAGTGTTTTGGAATTCCGCTTCCGGAACGAATTATGCTCATAATCCAAGGTTCCACTGTATATGATCCATCATGAAGAAACACAAACAACATACAGTACAATTCTCTACAATCTACTGTTAAATTACTTAAGTATTGATGTGATTTCTTTCTAATCAGCGAAAACTTCATAAAATTGTGAGCATGGTCAATTTTTATTTATTTATTTATTTAAATTTTTTATTATTATATAAAATTCTTTACCAAAGACCCTTTAATTTTCTACAGTCTTAAGGTCACACCGGGCCAGGTTTAAATTCACTAATGTACTGTAAGAGAGCCTTGGAGTCTTAGTTCCTCCATAAGTGTTTCTGACACCTCGGAAAATTTTATCACATAAAATCGCAATAAAATATGTTTTATGTTCGGTGGTTTCAATGTGAAAAAATGTGGAAATGTCCAAGGGGTATGAATACTTTTGCAAGGCACTGTAAATGCAGAAAACACAATGTTACTTACTTCACTTGGGATATAAATTATCCTCAACACCACTAACTGCACTCATATTCTTCTTTTCAGTATTGTTCTTATTATTAGTAGTAGTAAGTAAAACATGCATTAGCAAGTAAGACATGCATTAGCAAAACCTTTATTTGACTTTATTCTGAGCTCAGTCTCTCCTGACAGTACGTGTCTCTCTCAGTATTTTGTCCAGTATTACGGTAAAGTTTAGTGATGATATGAGAGACTCTGAGTGCAGCTGCAGGACACGACTCTGAGAAACCCTCGAGCACTCTGGAGAGGTTCGGGTCGAGCATGAAAAATGACTCATGTCTCAACAGATGGCTGCAGTTAAGGGAATGGAATAGTGACAGCACTTTCTCCTGCCCTGGACTGCTACACAATCTAGAGACAAGAAAATAAACATATATATAGAATTAACAGTTCGTTGATTGTGCGATGACGTTGAATTTCCTTCAACTGCATGTTTTTAGAAATCATGTTGTAAACGCATGAGTGTGCATCTGTCTGTAGCTGCACGCATGTGTTTGGACATGTCTGATTGAGGGAAGGGCGGGATGTGAGACTAAGCCCTTCGACCCCGGTTGCCGTGGCAACCGCATCGATACGATCGAGCCGAGATGGATCGGCTCCTGCGCTCCGTTTCTGAGCAGGTCTTTGTAATAAACACACCTGCACATGTGCATTCTCTTGCTCAGATTGCACACACACACACACTCCCATCAGCATCTTTTTTCTCGTTTTATTCTATACATTCTGTCCTCCACCTGTGTATGATGAAATATTCACCAGATGATTGATACAGTATGTATGAACCTCAGAATAAATCCTCATCTCACTAATCAATGTGATGATCGATGTGTCAGTCATCCTTAGGAACGGATCCAAGTACTGTACCACTGCGAAAGGGTTATACGACGGCTTTAGATCAATACTTACTGTAGTTCTGATTGGTCAGAAGTAGCGTCTTATTGCGAATGCAATAAAAAATATGTAACGTAGCGTTAACATGTACGTAAGGGTCATTAATAGACACTCCTCATAATCTGACTGTAGAATGAATGATATGGTGAAGTTCTTAAGGTCCTGTCAGGGGACATGTCTTTTACAGTATTTACAGTATGGAAGGCGTCTCCAGTGTCAGCACTTCGGAACAGTCAGAGGAAACGCTGTAACTTTCAAGATATTTTTTTAACGTATATGGTTTCATGGTAGCAATGTTTTGTCTTATTAACTTCACGAGAGAGAAAAAAAAAATCTTTATTTAAAAATATATTTTTTTAAAAACCTTAAGATTTTGAACTTTTAGAACAGTTGTTAAATAAACAATTAATTAATTAATTAAAATAATAAAATAAAAACAGTTCTCAAAAGGGCAGGGGGGTGGTGACTGGGGGGTATTAGTGTTAGGGTTAGGGTAGGAGGAGGCAGGAGCCTACTGTATATCAGGACACTTAGGGCACGAAGTGGGGTACACACTGGATAGCCAATCAGCCTAATCAGGTATTTGGACTGTGGGAGGAAACCGGAGTACCTGGAGAAATCTGACCAAACACGTGGAGGACATGCACAAACTTCATGTACACAGACCTCAGGCAGGAATCGAACCCGGACCCCGGTGTCACAAAGTGACCGAGCGAAGCACTACGCCACAGTGCCACTTTTATTTGTTTATATATATATATATATATA
>QMIH01000524.1:115104-128620 GCA_003987875.1 Clarias batrachus
TATATATATAAATTTCTTAAAAGGTTTTCTTCTGATGACTTCCTCCTGTATGCAGTTTTTCGTTACAAGCTTGTTAGTGCTATCCAAAGCATCAAAAGCTACCACTTCGAATCGAGCCCAGAACCGCAGCTCTAGATTTAGTATTATTTAGTTTTTTTTTTCTTTTATTATTCACAGTATAGTTGAAGAGGTCCTCTTAGATCAGTTTCGAGTCTTCTATATGAGGAAGGACAGAATGGGACTTTTTCGAGTTCCTTTACAAGAGCAACTTGTTGTCTGTTTCGTGCTCCATCACACACAGGCTGTGAAGGAGTGCCTGAGGCTGTGGAGCACTTGATGTCCAGGTCAGAGCGTAAAATCTCACCGCACTTTCAGGCAGATTTTTAATGTTCATGCCCTGTGCTTCTGGTGCTCAGCAGCTTGTCAGCGCTACTACATCATCCTTTTGGCAAGCCTGGAAGTTTAAATGAAATCACAGAGCTTGTGTTTTATAACTTCTGGTTATTTATTTATTTTCCCCCTCCCTTGAGGTGAAGGTATCATCTGATACTTTTACTTCTGTAACTATTCTGTTAGCAAGTACTGTGCAAGAATCTTGAGTTTAATTGCATTACGCAATCAGTATTAGTATAAGAGGCAATCATTAGGTATACTCTCCATGTAGCATTTTAGCACTTTGTGATTGGCCAGTTCATTCAGGACGTGTCTGGGTTTGGTTGCTGGAGGTTAATGAGAATGCTGAATATTTTAATAGCATCACTGGAATGTTTATCTCTATGTATCACTCAGAGTCCCAGGTGTGTGTCTCAGCGTGGGTGAGAGTTGGTCTGTACGGTCCGCAGTACCGAGGAGAGAGCAGCTGCCTGACAAAACCCACGTTCACAACCAGTCACAGAAGAACTCATCAAGAACACACATCTGATAACATCATGTCGTCTTAAACAAGTTTCCAAGTCGTTCCAAGTCGCATCTGTGTGGTTTTGTTTACGCCTTTGTTGGAGCTTCTAACAGAAGGCTGAATCCCAAATCCCTCTCCAATCCTGATAGAGGGCACTACTTGGTGTCTGGAACAAAGGATTGTACACCCTATATAGTGCACTAGTTTTCCATTCACCCTCTGTGTTCATACTCCTTAAGGCGCGTAATGATTGAAGACCAAAAGTTTGGACACCCCTTCTCATTCAAAGAGGTTGAATTTGTATTATGGCAAGAAAAAAGCAGCTAAGTGAAGAAAAACAAGTGGCCATCATTACTTTAAGAAATGAAGGTCAGTCAGTCTGAATAATTGGGAAAACTTTGAAAGTGTCCCCAAGTGCAGTCACAAAAACCATCAAGCGCTACAAAGAAACGGATTGACATGCGGACCGCCCCAGAAAAGGAAGACCAAGAGTCACCTCTGCTGTGGAGGAGAAGTTCATCCGAGTCACCAGCCTCAGAAATCGGCGGTTAACAGCAGCTCAGATCAGAGAGCAGGTCAATGCCACACAGAGTTCTAGCAGCAGACACATCTCTAGAACAACTGTTAAGAGGAGACTGTGTGAATCAGGCCTTCATGCTAGAATATCTGCTAGGAAACCACTGCTAAGGACAGACAACAAGCAGAAGAGACGCGTTTGGGCTAAAGAACACAAGAAAGAACACAATAAAGAAAACTCTTTGAATGAGAAGGTGTGTCCAGACTTTTGGTCTGTATTGTACCTCCTCCAGAGTGTTCTTGACATGGCTCGTTGTGGGGTAGCTCAGTGGTTAAGGCATTGGACTACGATTCGGAAGGTCCCAGGTTCAAGTCCCACTACCACCAAGTTGTCCCTGTTGGGCCCTTGAGCGAGGCCCTTAAGCCCAACTGCTCAGATGTATAATGAGATAAAAATGTAAGTCGCTCTGGATAAGGGGGTCTGCCAAATGCCTAGATGTGTTGGGTTTTTTATCATCAAAGACTGAACTCTGCGATCACCCCTTTTAGTTCTTTTGTGCTCTTCTATGTCTTTTAGGAATATAAAGTCTGTCTGGACAGTATCTGACCGAACTGCATGTAATAAACTCCTAATTCCACTTCTAGTTCTCGCACTGTCAAATGCCGTCCTTTGTTACTCTGAGCCCCTACACATTCAACATACGCAGGTGTTCAGGTGGTTTCAGGCTTTCCAGAACGTAAATCACTTTCAACTTTAATAGATTCTTGACCACCTTTGAAGCATTTGTGCCTCACTGGCACTCACTGAATTGACCCTGAAAGCTTTCTGAATCATCCAAATGGTTTCCAAATTTGATGCAGATGTGTGTCTCTACTCGCTCAGACAGTTTTGAACATGAAGTCCACGCRGTACACATGTTCACTCGGTGGCATCTAGCGCCCCATTGACTAGTGCAGTGAAGTCATCAATGTCCACGTATGCATAGTTCACTCACCTTACCTGCCAGGTTACACCGGGCTCCCACTGTACTAGGAATTGTCCAAGCCTAGGATGGTAAATTAATAATTTAACCTGAACTTTTCCTGGATAGACCTTCTACACCACATTGTTGATTTGGCCCATCCTAAAGGTTCTATAAAGTTCTCGTCTCCACGATGAATCGATTTTATCAGCCTAATTATGGTCTTGTCACTTGCATCAGCAACCCTTAGGACCGCATATTAAGAGTCCCCGTGAACAGCTACCAAATTCAATATGTGGGATCAATGGTACACCTTTTATCTCCTTAGTGTGTCAGAAAATAAAAAGGAAACCGGCCACAAATGACCAGCAGTCAAATATTCATTTACTTTTGAGTCATCAATAATTGAGAGAGTTTGTAAAAATGGTTGTAATTCCTAAATACTTTCCAGTTTTTTTGTGTTGTCGTTTGAATTTAAGCTGTAAGTCCGCACTTCAACCAAATCTTGGTCACTTCAATTTAATTGTAGTGAAGTACAGAGGCAAACTGTCACTACCCATTGACCAGTCTGTATCTGTTTAATTCTGGCACCGGCTCTTGGAATTTACATCATTTACTGGTTGCAGAACAAATCATGATGTGTAATCATGAATACCAATGTGTCAAGACAAAAGTGGTTCAGAAACGGCTAGGCTAACACGCTGGCTGACACAGGCTGCCCAGGTATCAAAGCCTTTCCTTTCACTTTCCACTAACAGCCCACAAATTTCCATAAAATGGCCCCAAAAAGACCCCAAAATATCTTAAAGGTCATTTTCTTAAAGGCCAGAGAAAAATATTTGTTTGACACCAAGGATGTTTTATAAAAAATTGTGCCCAGAAACCTTTTTCATAAAATACCAAATAGTATGAGATGTACTGTACTGTGAAAGACCGTAAAACATGAAGTGACAACCAGAGACAGAAAATCTGTGGAATCTAAATACAAGATTTATTTTATTCCCAAAGGCACCACAGTGTGAGAGGAAGAGCTGGTGAGAAGTACAGGAGACGTTCACAAATTAACATCCAGAAGAAATGGTGAGAAGACTCAAGAGGAAGACCTCGATCATTCTAATAGATAATATTTAAATAATGTAATGCCACAGTTTGCAGGGTGGACTCCATGGAGCGTATTGGTTATCCCTGTGTTATTTCATATTAAACCTCCTCTATTTTACTTTTTTTTTTTTTTAAACAGTTTAGCATCAGTCATAGAGCTCCTCAAATGTGTCTGTTCATTCTCTCTCTGAAATACTCCTCACATTATGGGTTTTGTGCATCTCAGTTTGAGTCCGTTTCACTGCTTGTCAGAAATGAGGCCGTTCAGCGTCTATGTAATTGAGCTACTGTCGAGCCACGCCCAGTTACTGCTGAGCCAGACGCCGCAACTGCCAAACCACGCCCTGGCAGAGCAGATGTGATGTCTGCATTCAGTAAACTTCATGAACACTAGCGGTTTTGCAGAGCTACTTCTATGGCTACTTATTGGATGTTGGTGGTGCAATTTATCCCACAGGCTTCGTCCACCATTCCTACCCGTAACCATCTATTTAACTATTTGAAGATTTGAAGTTGTGTTTATTGCACAGTATGAGCTGTAACAGAAGTAATCTTCCGGAGAGTATTTACAGTGATTATGTAATTAGTGCTACAGTCTTTAGTAATGTACGTAATAATGTAATAATGTGTTCCTTCCTTGTAAATGTACTTAAAGTGAAAAGTGCTGATGTTCTCTTCCACTACACCAGAACACAGCAGCGCGGCCTGGCCTTTAGACTTATTGGTGATCATCGAATGGCGTTAATTACAATATATGGTTGGGTTAGCGTTTCTGGCTTCCTGACTCCACATTTTCCACCCAGATGTGTGTGTTTTTTTTGTTGTTGCAAGGCTCCCATTGTACTAGCAACTGACCAGTTTTGTTCCCCGAGCCTCAATCAACAAAAGTGCACTTTATATTAACTTAAACCCTTTTCCTGTTTCCTGTGTGAACTTTCAACATCATAGCACAAAGATACACCAGGGTCGGACTACCTGATATCACCCAGATGAGGATCGAGGGTTCCCTGCTGAATCTGGTTCCACTCAAGGTTTCTGCCTATTGTCATCTCATCATCTACCTCGACCTCAAGTCTTGTGACAATATGGACTGTTAATAGCGCAAATGCGATAAAACTGAGCTGTGTAAATCTCCTGTGCTTAGGTACAGTCAGCTTTCATATATCATTCGAACCATGTCCGAGTACACTGTACCATTCTCAAGACCACGGTTTTGATTGGAATCCAGCATGGTCTGCTGATCCATGCCCAAGCAAAGGGTTCACATTAGGCAAACTTAGTAGATTTTGGAGTCAAATGTGTTCACATTCTTACTGTAAAGGCAGCCTAGTTACACTCCCAAGAATGTAGAGTATCAAATGTGTTACATCACCATTCTGTAATATTTAGGGTTTTTTTCCCCAACATTTTATGAAGGATTTATTGCCATGATAAACATTTTYCAAATCCACTGCAATTTCCATCAAATAATTTATTTGATATTTCAATATTTTGTGATAACTCTACACGTGACGCAACATAATGAATTGCTTTTTTTTTTCTTCTTCAATCAATATGTTTATTGGAAAGTAGAGTCTAGTATAGAACCAGAATCAAATCAACCACTACACCAAAGAATGAATATACCGTGTAAAAAAAAAWATATATATATAGGTTTATAAAGCACACAATAAATCTAACGTGAAGTTGTTGCATTGCATAGAATATAAAATGTCTCACTGGGTTTACTTTATCTAAGAAACAAAGTATTTGTTTTTTTTAATATATTGTTTTTTTTTCATCCAGATTAAATCATTTTTCTTAGGAGGAATAGAGGATTAAAGTTCTTTTATCCACATAGAAAATCTAAGAAAAAGATCATTTTCACACAGAAGTACTGTAACACATTTTCGTGGCAGAAAGAATCGTAATAAATCTCAGCGAGATTCTACAGTATACTCCACGGAACATGATACGAGATTCCTCCTAACATCTGGTTGCATGTGGATTTTCTACGAGTGTTTTGTAACGCATCAGTTTACACGCAGACCCGAGCGCCGATATGGCCGATGAGGATTTGAACAGCTGATGAAACGTGTTGTTTCCAGCATCGTTTTGTCTTTACTAATCTAATCTGCCACGATATGTCACGTCCTCCTGGACTTCTTCATGTCGATACTCATAAAACATGAGGCTAGTCTGCCTGCACACAAATACACGGCTGTGCTCTGGTTTAAGAACTTAATTCCATTTGTGCATTCGTTCTTGAGCTTGCATTTGGGGAAAGTGTATTTAATTAAAGTAATATAAATGCAAATGATACTGTGATAATTTCTTGCCAGGCATTCGTTCATGCTCTGTCTATGGGAAACTCCAGAGAGTGAGAGAGAGAGAGAGAGAGGGGGGGGAGGGGGAAAAAAACAACTGAATTCCTAAATCTGCATGAACATGCTTTTTCACATCATCAGCGAGAACATCTTTAAATTCTAACTCGGTCCGGTAAGATCCAGATCTCGTTCCTCCTCTGAACTAACATGCTGGTTTATACAGTAGTTAGGAGGTTTCCTTAACTTTCTTAGGTTTTAGAGATGCAAGCGTGCTGAATCTGTCTCTCCTAACTTCAAGGAATCAAGCCAACATTTCTCTTGGTTTATAATTAATGACCTTCTCACCGCAAAGGTGTTCGTGTGGCATCCGGGTCATGGCACCAAATTAGCAATTCAGCAAAGACATTTCCAGGAGTCTCAGGAGGCAGGATTGATCTTTAGATGTTTGTTTGCACACTTGGAATGTCTTCAGATCACCTTTTTCACCAACTTCAGAAAGTCAATACTAGTCCAAGCCAAAGCAAGGCTTTGATTAGGTAGAGCGAAGGAAAGAAGACATGGGGAAGACGAAGGTTAAGGAAGTCGATGGCAGGTTGAGTCGAGGAATGTCGTCACCTCTGTCCATGGCTTGTTTCATTGCAGAGATACACAGTAGTATGATGCAAGCCATTAGAAATACACCATAGTCAATGCTATATCGCATTTAAAAAAAAGAACAACAAAAAAAAACCATGAATGAGCATGAATAAAACTGCAGCACAAAAACTCGAGAGTCAAAGGCAACTGCAAAACTTGCTTCTGGCCATCGCTTCTGTTGAAACGATCTGCTTGTTGTTCACTCAGGACAGCTTGGATTTAGGGCTATAAGTGACTTTGCCATGACCTTACGAGGCACTGACATGGGTCATAGACCTGGTTGCATTTTTCAGCTTCCTCAATCAAGCCAGAATCCACAAGATTAGTTTGTGCCATCGAGCTTTCGGGATTGGCCTTTTTATTTGCTCTGTCCTCACTTTGCTCTCTGTGGACAGATTTCGTGGAAGGAGAAAACCGCGTAAACAGTACTTCAGTCAGCAGCCTGCCAGTCCTTTTAGTTCCAAATGAGTAGGGATATTGATTGTATAATACCGCTCGGTCCACTCCACTGCCCTCCAGTGTTGTCTTTTATCACGCAGTGTGTACAGAGCAAAGTCATTTACTGTTTACTGGGCCACGGGGACAAACACACATCCATCTACCTGGGTTGGTGGTGGCTATAAATAAAAAATAAATAAAATAATAATAATAAACTGTAATTGTGAGCCATCAGAAATAATTTTTTAAAAAAATAGTAAGTACTACTGAGCCTTCATAATACAAAGGTGAGTCAATTATCCGCAAACTTAAAACGTGTTGTCTCTGGTTCTTGTCTCCCCAGTCAGATTTTTTGTGGTCACCTAACAGAAGAGCATAAACAGAAGCGTTTGGATTTCTGCGAACAAAATGTGGACTTCGATACTCTAAGGAAGGTGAAAGTTTCTTAAGGAGAATCATTACTGGTGGTACAAACTTGAGAGTAAACGGCAGAGTACGGAACGGAAACATCCTCAATCACCGACCGAGAAAAAGTTCAAACGTCGAGCATCAGCTGGACAATTTACAGTTTACAACAATCTCACCTGATCTCGCATGATGATTCACGTCTGTATAAGTCGACACTCAGCAAACACTTTGTTTTGACATGTTAAAGCGTCCTCCCTATAGTCCTGATCTCGCTCCATCTGACGTCCACCTGTTTGTTCCCCTGAAAGAGGAACTACGAGGACGAAGATTCACTTCTGATGAAGAAGTGAAGACTGTGGTGCGTTCGTGGCTCACAGCTCAGACTAAAACATTTTAATCAAGGAATACAAGAAAAGTGTTTTTAATGGACAAAGCAAGGAGGTTATGTTGAAAAGTGATGTATATGTCTTTCATAAAAGTTCATCTGGAGGTCGCGAGTTTGATTCCCAGGTGATGCTGTAACCTCTCGCAGCCGGAGGTCTAGAAAGAGCTGATTGGCCGAGCTCTCTCAGAGGGGAGGGATATGAGAGGTACTTAGTGCTCCCACATTAATCACGGCTCTACAGCCAATCAGGGGCGTCTGTGAGCTCACGCGAGCGGAAGGAGCGGATAGCGCCGTCCTCCGAGTGTGTGACTCCGCCCACAACGGTGTGTGAGCGAGCAGTTCGAAAAAATGCCGGCTGGAGTCACGTGGTTCGGAGGAAACACGTGATAGTCTTCGGCCCTCCCAGCTGAGTGGTTGTAGTAGCCTTAATGTGGAGCCCCCTAGTGACGGGGAGGAATTGGACACGACTAAAAAATAATTTTAAAAAAAAAACTGTAAAAAAAAAATTAAATAAAATTATTTTTGAATTAAAATTAATACTATTACATAGCATTTGTGACTTATTTTCGTACTTTAGACAAGTGTTGTTCATTTTATACCAGACAGATCAACATTCATACTGTAGGGAGTAGTTTGATTCCTGCTCATATCTGACAAAATCATACCATTTATATGGGTTTCTTTTAGTTTTTTTTTTTTTTTTCCTTCTTGTTTTAATGATGTGTTAAAAAGCTATTTAAAATTGAAGGTTAAATTTTAGCAAAAGCCCACAACACTTTCTAACAACTTTTATTATGGTATTATTTAAAACCTGCATTGCATGTTTGTCTTGTTTTTATTTATTTATTTATTTATTTTTTTTTTTATTATCCCAAGCTCCAAATTTATCCAAACTTTTAAGCCACAAAGAAGTACATCAGGACAGAAAGGTAAATTATAAACTATAATTAAAATGAATTACATGTCAAACATTTAAACTATATATTTGCTTTGCCAAGTTGCTCCTCTCCATCTTATATAATTCAACAGTTTCTACAGAAATGTCCATCTCTACTATGTTTAAATACAAATATTGGATGCTCTTTGAATTTACAGCCGTTGCTAAAATAACGTCTACACATCAATAATGTATAGCATTTGTTATAAATATTAAATTCTGGTGAATGCAACATTTACACGCTCAGAAGAGAGTTCACACTTACCAGTTTTACACTCATCACTCAATTCTTTTGTAAACACATAGAAGCTAGCGCTCATTAGCAGCCAATCGGGAAAATCAGCTGCGTGAAACTCAACCTCCTCCTCTACGGTCTATTACACGTCTGTGAAGAAGAGAACAGAAGCAGAGCAGGAGAGTAGGACTAAAACGTCTTTGCAGCCTGAATGAATTGGAGCGAGTGTGAGGCTAGTATCTCTTTGAAGACGTGCAGGCTAATCCCAGTGTCTCCTCCTCAGCTTTGATTCCCTGCAGCCTAAAACCCATCTCCTGCTCGAGCTCAGACACAAGGTCAGCCCACATCCCGAGCAGTGATGACTCCGGGGCTGGTAGCAGGAAAATAAAAAGCCTGTTTTCTCCACCGTTCTTTCCACAAAGGCTTTGGTAATCCACTTTGGTGATAGAGTAGAAATCTGGGTGCTATTGGGAAACTGAGACGGTGGAATTGAAAAATGCTGGAACAATTATAGTGTTCTTTATCTGATGCTTAGTGGTGGATTTGTTTGTGCTTGCTGCAATGGAAAGATTCCATTATGTTTTTTTTGTTTTTTTTGCCTGTAATACGGAAACATCTGGAAATGTCAGGGTTGTAATGAAAAGTATTACTGAAGAGTAATGACCATGGCCGGTGTAGATTACTGAGGATGTAATGATAGTGGACAAGACCTGAACTGGCTGTGTCTACATCAAACACTAGGGGTGTAACGTAAACCCCGGGCTGCCTCTGCCAAAGCTGGGAAACAGCACTTGTATTTCTCACTTCATTATTATATTTGTGATCATGTTTTTTTTAGTGGATCAAGCTTTTTTGAGGACTTCTAAAAGATTTAACTGCTGCCTTTATGGATAACGTCTGGCAGCTAATCGATCAGAACGCCCTTAGCAAATACTTTGCATGGACTTTTCATTATTATACCGCTAGCAACCAGTATGCACTGGCAAAATACTATCCCTGTTCAGGGTGATTTACTCGGAAGAGGCCCTGAATATTCCGTAATAACTCTTGCTAGGACGAAGCAACGTACAAAGTGCTCCTCAGGATATGGAGCATTCGGAGGATGGTGCGGAAACTGGAAAACTGAAAATGTTGCAGGACACAATCGGTGACGTGCAACTTCGTCCACAGCAGTCATCTACGAAATCTCTGAGAAACACCGCATAGGAGACTGGTAGGTCCTATTCAAAATGTCAAGAGAGCTGCAAAAAGGGCACAATGGCATGCGTACCATGTTGTGTCATCGTCTCGCACTGTGGAAGATTTGAAGGAAAACACCCAACGTGAAATTGCTGTTATTCCCCCCCAACATGCTTGTCGATACAATCAGAAACATGGAGTGTTGCTTCGAAATGTGTCTGGCAGAAAACCACATCACATGTAATCCAATCAATCACAAATATGTCAAGGTATGCAGCATTTTATTTTTGCTTCATCCTAGCGAGCGTTATTATAGAATATTCAGGGCCTCTTTCAAGGGAATCACCCTGTACATTCATGCAATTACCTAATCAGCCAATGGTGTGGCAGCAGTTACGATATATGAAGAAGAGTGTGATCTCTGTGACCTTTAATGTGGTGCAAGTTCGCTAGTTTGAGCATTTCAACAATTTCTGATTGTTGGAATTTACTTATACAACAGTCTGAAAAGTTTCAAAGAAAAATAACACAAGAAAAAAAATACATAGTCATAGTTCTGAGAGTCCAAACACCTTGTTGCCGAAACTGCCAAACTGGATCGAACTGACCACAGTAGTTTAAATAACCAGTAATTTACACCAATGGTGAGCATAAAAGCATCCCGCCATGCACATCTTGTCAAACCATGAAACCAATGGGGCTTCAACAGTAAAAGACCACAGCAAGTTCCACTTAGTCAGGACCAGGAATCCAATGGAGCTTTCACACCAGGCATGACTGAGTTGTACTAAACCCAGGAACGATTACTTTCCTCTCCCCTCTGCCCCACTGGCCAGCGTTCACGTTATTATTCTCTGTCCTTGGGTACACTCTCGTATTTTTAATTTTGGATATACAGTAGCAAGTGCGCACCTAAATGGCTTGTGAGCCAGCATTAAACACAAAGAGAAGAGAAGAGGAAGTAAATCCTTGTGCTATACACAGTGTTATTGATATTTTAATGGGCATTTATGGCTCAGTGGTAGGTTTTTCTCCTGCCATGCGAAAGGCCTGTGTTCAATTCCCACCCAATGCACAAACATCAGCTACCAGATGCAGAGGCGGTCGCAAGCCCAGATAAAAATGGGAGGGTTGTGTCAGGAACTGCATTCTGTGTAAAACCTGTGCCAAGTTGTATGCGGAATGGATTATCTGCGGTGGCGACTCCTCGACAGGAACAACCAAAAGACTAACAAGATTTTTGATATTTTGAGGAAAATTTTTCAAGCTTTTATATGCATTCCTACTTTACTTTACCAGCAATGGCTTTGTAGGTTAGAGGACATGACAAACACACAAAGATTTCAGAGCAGACATGTTCACCCATGGTTGACTTTTATACAGTATCTGATGTGAGCCTTGCCTGAGTCCTTCTTACCTCGTTCGAGACCACCCTTACACCCCTTGAGGTCAATTTTAAACAGAAACACGTCCAGGTCCATAAAGTGAAACACTAAGCTTTCATTAGCGCCCAAACTGGGCAGATGAAGACATTGAAAATCTGGTCACCTGGTCTTTTTCCAAATCTTCAACTTCTGTAAAGGTGTTGGTGTTACAACAACCTTTTGCTGTACATAAAATGTAGATATTTTGTTTTGTACTGTACGTGCAGTAGCGATTCCCTACACAAGAGAACAATTTATAGATTTGCCCACAGGCTTTAAGGTACCTCTAGGGTTTGTTTTTAGTGGCAGCACAGAGAGCATCTGCAGAAGGGGTTGTCTGATTTAACGGACTGCTAAAAGAGCAGAAAAGAAGAAGAGAAGTGATGTTTTTTTTTTCACTTGTATGTGTCGTTCCCTAGTCACATTCCTCAGTTATATGTTATATTCCCAAAACTGAACATTAAAGCTTGTAGATCAGTCCTGACAATCCCTTACACCCTCCATCTATTACGCTGACACGCCAAACTTTGTACTTTTCTGCGCTATTGCACTGATCTGCAAGAGATGTGTTCATATACAACCTGTACATACAGTATGAAGTAACAAAGGTTTAGGAGAAAGACCATGTCTGGAGTTCAATTTCCCTTTGAGCTGTTCATTCCCCCATCTCTCTCTCAATTCCATCTTGTCTTGCTGGAGTTTTCTTATTCAACATCGAAGTGTCCAAACCCGAGGTTCTTCAGTTCAGTTCTTCAGAATATGATATCTTGACCAAAGCTAAAACTGAAACGTAAATCAAACCCAAGTTCTCAGTGTTCTCCTCCAACAATCTTAGGCTCTACCAAGACTAATTTAAAGATTTGTGTAGAAAATACTGTAGCTAGATCTGTTTAAATATATTTCAGGATATTATATATGGATATGACTATTTCAGGATATTATAGAAGGAGTGCCAGTTGACTAAAATAAAACAGAGGGTGTTATTCAAATACTCAAGTAAATCTCTGATGTCTTACAGGGTTGGTTCATCAAAGGTGAATAAGTTACAGAAGAAGTATGGGATGGTGAAAGTGCCTCATCAAAAAAAATAAAAAACTCCCTAGCAGCACAACAAGGAAAAAAGTATCCACCTCATCATTTGGAGGCTTTGAATTTAAACCCCAATGATGCTCCACCCATTAATAGTCAGGAGTCCAAGAAAGCTTTGGTTTCACAGCTGGGTGGGATGGACATACTCTCTCAGCTGTGTTCATCTGTCTGTAAGCTCATATATGCAGAAGTGTGTGGATAGCACTTTTTTCAAAGTGTTATGCTTCACTATGACAGTACATCAACAACGGTGTGAAAAAAAGCACTCAAAGAAAGCATGTTAGTCTTTAGCCTCGTTAGTTGGTAGGATTATTATGAACACCATACTAATACGGTGTTTGACCCCCTTTCGTCTTCAGAACTGCCTTAATTCTACGTGGCATTGATGCAACAAGGTGCTGAAAGCATTCTTTAGAAACATTGGCCCACATTGATAGGACAGCATCTTGCAGTTGATGGAGATTTGTGGGATGAACATCCAGGACACGAAGCTCCCATTCCACCACATCCCAAAGATGCTCTATTGGGTTGAGATCAGGTGACTGTGGCGGCCATTTTAGTACAGTGAACTCATTGTCATGTTCAAGAAACCAATTTGAAATGATTCGAGCTTTGTGACATGATGCATTATCCGGCTGGAAGTAGCCATCAGGGGACGGGTACATGGTGGTCATATAGGGATGGACATGGTCAGAAACAATGCTCAGGTAGGCCGTGGCATTTAAACGATGCCCAATTGGCACTAAGGGGCCTAAAGTGTGCCAGGAAAAGATCCCCCACACCATTACACCACCACCAGCAGCCTGCACAGTGGTAACAAGGCATGATGGATCCATGTTCTCATTCTGTTTACGCCAAATTCTGACTCTACCATTTGAATGTCTCAACAGAAATCGAGACTCATCAGACCAGGCAACATTTTTCCAGTCTTCAACTGTCCAATTTTGGTGAGCTCGTGCAAATTGTAGCCTCTTTTTCCTATTTGTAGTGGAGATGAGTGGT
>QMIH01000524.1:128930-185382 GCA_003987875.1 Clarias batrachus
TGCTTAAATCACCTTTCTTTCCCATTCTGACATTCAGTTTGGAGTTCAGGAGATTGTCTTGACCAGGACCACACCCCTAAATGCATTGAAGCAACTGCCATGTGATTGGTTGATTAGATAATTGCATTAATGAGAAATTGAACAGGTGTTCCTAATAATCCTTTGGAAAAAAACAATCAGTCTACACAGCATGTCTTTGGACTGTTGGAGCAAACCCACCAGACACATGGAGAACAGGCAAACTTCACACCAGAGATGACATTCGAACCCCCAACCCTGGTGGTGTGAGTTGACAGCGAAAAGCAAAAGGTCACTTTACCACCAGAGTAATAGATGTGAAGGGGTATCAAAACATAAGTGTGTCATGGTCTAAGCAACAACAGAATTTTGTTTGACGTATAAAGATCTATTTTGTAATAATGGAACTAATGAAAGAAATGAAAGTGTGCTGATGCCACACGCTTGACCCATCATCCTCAGTGACTCAGCTCTCATGAGCGTGACCTGCAGAAGAAGCCAGCTGTTTCCATTTCCGAGAATGTGGGGAGAAAAAAAAGGCACGAGGGCGAGACGACAATTGATTAGAGAGGCATTAATCAAACAGAGGGATTATCCTTTCCATTCCGAAAGTAAACCAATTACAAGTCTCACGCTGGAGGAGGCTGACGGAGCAATCCGTTTATACAGATGACATGAAGGGGAAAGAATGAGGAGGTGAAAGGAGGGACAAATGGTGTGCACTGGATGGAGGGATGGAGGGTGTTGTGGGGTATGAAAAGATAATATTGACCATTAAAGTTAATTGGGAATGGTGCTTGAGAGTCAAGGATGCGTGGTAGCAGCACTATTTCTGTTTTGCCAGATTACTTTTTGTGTTTGGAAAAATTGGTCTGAAGATGAGTTTGGGAGGATTGGCTTTTCGCATTTTTTTAATGGCTCTCATTGATTTAATAGTCATGGTGATGGTCTCTTGCTCAAACTTAATGGTGCTTAACAGTTTTAGTGGAGCTAAATTAACCTTGTTAAAAGGTACCGCTTCTTTTCAGCGCTTCATAAAGTTCTACAAAGGTCACTTGATTTTCAAATAGTCATATTTCCTTAATTGGGAGGACAGCCCACTTTATAGAGGCTAATTGTCTTTTCATTCGGTCTAAATCTGAAACTATTTTCCTAATCATCAGTCTGATGTGAAGCTAATGAAGAAGACAAAGGAGGTTTTTTTTTTTTTTTTTTCCATTTTATGACTGACGTATCATTGCCTTGTCTTTGAAAGGTAAAACTGCAGCACGTTTTTATTTGCTTTGATCTGAAGTAGAATGAAACTCATGGTGAAATAAAAGACAACTTTTCCAACAACTTACTTGAGGTAAGTTTTGCTTTTGCTTGTCTTCAGCTGACCTTCAGGCCTTATAATAACAACTGACCGTTGCTGTTGTTAGTTAATTACATAGTGACATGTTATTTCATAGTTTTGAACAATGAAAATTGTTACAAAAATTGGTTCAAATATTTACAGGTATGGTATATGTGCACAATTATTGAGATTTTGTCATTCTTGGAAATTTTCCATCTTCAGAAACTTGATTGTTGTCTGTTTCCCAATGTTTTGTCAAAATCTGCTACAGTATAAGCATGCTGGTAAGAATAAGGGGAAGAACACATGGTGGTTTATTATCAAGGCATTTGGTCCATTTGGTGGCCCTTTTGAAGAGTGATGGGTTCTAGCCATCACCAGGATGTTTTGAGTCCAACGTCTGGTTGCCTTTACCCGAGAAGTCATAAATGCAGAAACAGTCCTCTTAAACGTACGGGTTTTCAAAACCTTTGCTATTTAGCACTTAAACCCAAAACTTGGTTGCCTCTATAAGGAGATCAGGAGATCCTGGTACATTAGGAAAGGGTACAGTGATCATCTCATGGAACATTGGAAGTCTAGTAAACAGGAAGGAGGACGAACGCCAGATTTCCACCAGGAGAAGATCTCGCTACAATGCAGTTTTGTTCCATCCTCTACAGGCCCTCATATGATTCCATAGTTCTGGAAAGAGGAGAGAGCAGCTGCCTACCAAAAGCCATATACACAACCAGTCACAGAAGCACTTTCAGCATGAACACACATCTGATAATGTTGTGTCATCTTAGACAACACTTTGTCTACTTAGTAACGGTCATTTTGAATCGCATCTGAACTGTCTGTGTACAAAACAAAACAAGAGATTGTACACCTAATACCTAACGCAGTAGCTTTCTATTTAAGGGTATTTAGGAATTAACCCCTATAACCTGGAAGGTAAGTGAGCAGATATTCTAAAGCGGAATAAGTAGAAATATAAAGAGAAACTTACAAGATTTACAGGACTGTTCACCACCTCCATGATTTATTCTGCCCACCTTTTGGCTGCAAAGTATGATAAGAATTTAAAACTATTTTGACCCTGTTAATTACACCTACTGTCGGTCTCCAGCTCCGCCAGTCACGGTTAGTTAGTTCCACCAGTTGAGGGAGGATATGTGCTGGTGGAGCAAAATAACTGGTTAAATAAACAACAAACAAACCATAATCTGTTGATAATACATGGTGTCCGTGGAACAGTTGTGCAAAAGTAATATCACACTCGAGGTTGTGCTGTTGTGCTAAACATCATCGCAACAGCATTCCCTCTCATGTGATGTCGCTTAATTAAGAGTTGATGTGACAAATAAATTTAAGACCAGTGTATTGCAAAAGAAAACACAATTAACCTAAATGTGTAATACAACTTATATACAGTGGAACCTCGGATTGCGAGTAACATGGTTTATGAGTGTTCCGCAAACTGAGCAAAGATTTTTAATAATTTTTTATTCGGAAACCGAGCAAATATTAGTTTACGAGCGCCGAGTATCATGCTTCACACATGCGACTCTTATTTTGACACCGAGCGTCACTCTCTCACCTTCCCCACGTTTGGGGCTGTGGAACGAATAATCTGAGTTTTCATTATTTCTTATGGGAAATGATGATTTGGTTTACGAGTTTTTTGGAATACGAGCCCACTTCTGGAACGAATTATGGTCGTAATCCAAGGTTCCACTGTACAGTAATATCGCAATATGTTTTGGATCAAAATCACGCATTGCTTTTGCTATTTTCACAGAGATGATATGAGAAGATACAATATACGAGACCTGATGAAATATCTTTCTAAAAGAATATCCAACTATCCAACTCCAGCCAAGTCCAAACCACCAAGTTGGACGTTTCAGTATTTTTTTAAGTTGAACTGCAAGATAAATTATTTATAAGATGACTTGTTTTTTTAGTTTATCAGGTTTGAATTAAACTCTTTCAGAAATTAAAACAGGTGAATAAATACATGCATACAGAACTTAAATAAATAAATGAATACATCAATAAATCACACCCATCTGAAGGTCCCCTGATCCCGCACTTGGAAACCCACCAATTCATAGAACTTATCTTTACTCACAAGAAATCTCTTCCATGATTCATCACAAGCTGCATTTTGACGTTAGAGGAAATACCTCGCAGCATATCAATGCACATCATTTCAATCCTTATGCCTATTTATCCATTCAAACAGCATTAATACATCACATGAATATTCAGCTCGGTATCATACGCTATTGTTTCAGGAACGGCGGGGCGTAACAAGTCTAATCCATCCTGCTTTCACTCCGGTGCACTCCGTCGCTTCTAGACGAGAATACAAATCTGTTGTGCAAACAAAAAAAAATTTCCAGCCACAGCATGACGTGCGAGTCGAGCTCCTGAACTCTGAGGGTTTTTTTTGTATATTGTTTTCCTTTTCCTTTATTTTTTCCTCTACTGCTTTCCTAATAACAATTTCATGACATCCAATATTGGAGTTTAAATATCTAGATCCCTCTCGCTGCTTTTACGCTCCATTGATCTGCTTCGCCGCAGACAGGGCGAGCTGAATTTAAAAAGGTCACCGTGCAGCTTTATTAATGCTTTGTCAAATATCAGAGATCTTTATTAGCATTTTAACAACAGCGCGCCCGTATTCTATACAAACGCTTGTTACCCAAGCATGACTTCAGGACTGACAGCGGAAAGAAAGCTTGTAGATACTGTACTGTATATCAGTCAGTGCACGTAGCAGCTTCTTAAAATCGCTGAGGTTTTCCCTGAGTCATAATTTAGTGCTCGAGGTCACATTCAGAACTGAGATTTGTGTTTTTTGCATGATTAAATTCAAGGCTGTGACTTTATATTAGTTGCTAATCTTTCGAATATCAAGTAGATGTTTTTATTTATTTATTTATTTATTTTTGTTTAAACCAAAAAGCAAACCTTATTCGACTTCTCTCCCATCTGAGACTCAAATGCAATCGACTTCAAAATTATTGGCACCCTTTCAATAGGAAACAAAGTAAAAAATTTTCATCTACCTTTTATTTTCTGGATTTAAACCACCTGGTCTACAACTTAGACCAGTTATAGTTGCCTTGCACCTCCAGGGTCCAGGTTCGATTCCCAGCCAGGTTCGTGTGCATGGAGTTTGCATGTTCTCCCTGTGCTTGGCCCCCTCGCGACCCGGGACACAGGACAAAGTGGTATAGAAGATGAGCAAGTGAGTGAGAAAACCACCTCACAAATATGTTTAAAATGATCACCTCTGAAGGACGTCAAAGATGAACACAAACAAATCGCTGTTCTTAAAATGAATTCAATTGCCTTAATATCGTTACCATCGACCGACTACGAGATAATCTGTGTCATCCATCACCGTGTGAAAAAAATCGAACCACTAAACAGATTAGCCACTGATCTGCACAATCTGGAAATAAATATGCTTTGACTGTTGTTTAAAAAAACAAGATTGTAATATATGCTTAAAAAGTCTGACATATTTCATATGAGGTCAAAAATTGGTTTAAAAATGTTAATTAAAATAAACACAAGCCTGGATCTCTAATTCTGGAATAAAAAGGAAACTTTACCAACATTTACAAGATGGTGTGTGTTAGTTAAATGAAAGCGAGTGATTGACAGGCGGTCTGTCTGCAGTAACACACTGACCTTTGGTAATGGACGCAGGTGTTGCAGTCGATGCGGCTCTATTTAACATGCGCTCAGGTCAGCGGCTCGTCCCGCCAATGTATCAGACCGGGAACAGGATTAGAAACGTGTCACTCTGAAGCGCGGATGGTCATCTTGGATATCTTGGGTTATCTCAAAATTTTAAACAAACTTAAAAACAAATAGTGCAATTATCAAACTAGTTAATCGTTTGGGAGTGGCACAGGGAATTAACCAGGCAAATACAGGTCAAGAGGTTGAGTTAATATTTACATCAAAACTATAGAAAAAGAAAAACACTGTTGTCTTGCATCTTCATAGTTAAGGGTTCAAATCTCGCCTTCGGTCCGAACTTGTGGAGTTTGCATGTCCTCAGAGTGCTTGATATTTTTCCTCCAGGTACAGATAGTGTAGTGCCCTGGGATGTGACCCGACCTCCATGTGATGAGATCCAGGCCCCTCTGTGACGCCACAAAGTATAATCAGTACAGATAGTCTTTGACCACGGCTCAGTTGTTCGTTGCATTTTCCCACAGGAAATAATGTTAATGCAGATGATCCATTCCAGCCACCCAAAAATATTACCAATATTACTAATTTCCATCACTATAATCATACTTTCGCATTTAAAAACAATCAAAACATTCAGAAAATACATGTAAATTAAAATATGAAATAAATAGAGATTAAACCTCACTTAACCTTAATTTATGATTCCTCTCGGCACCGGCTGCTTTAAAAACCAAAGTGACCCTTTCTTCTTGCTACCGTCCTTGATAACATTCTTGGTGCTACAGTATGTCTTCACTCAAGGCAATAAAACTCAACAAACATGTTTTGAACAGCTAATCGCACAACTTAGCCGGCGAATGCGGGTCGTATGCCAAAAATTTCTTGCAAACTTTCAGTTCTTAAGGTGAAATTTTTAAGTTTGTATGCATATTCGTTCAAGAATCTGAGGGCACATTGGGCAAAGGATCACCCAACTCTGGGCCGATAAAGACTGGCAATACTGGAAACTAAATGTCATGCTTTTTTCCACGCTGTAATATACAGTACATTTCAAGAAAATCAATCATGGAAAGACTATTATTTTCATAATTTAATTCAAAAAGTGAACCTCATATTCTAGATTCATTAAATGTCAAGTGAAATATTTCAAGTCTGGTTTTGTTTTAATATCAATGATTAGTGCTTACAGCTCACAATGTTACATTTTTTGGGGGATGTGCTGTTTAATTGCAAGTAATTCTTTCAAATATTATCTCTTCAAATCTTATATGTTGATAGCATCTAAAGAAGCCTCTTTAAAATAAAATCTTTCCATTTAGGTTTAAATATCTGATTTTCCTGTTAACTCTCACAGTCCACAGACAGGCAGATTAGGCTAATTGGCATTTCCAAATTGCCTGTAGTGTGTGAATGAGTGCATGAGTGTGCGGAGTTGGATCAGCACCACATCCAGGGTGTACCCCGCTGAGTGCCTACGTAGGCTCCAGGCCTCCCATGATGGGATAAGCAGTATAGAGAATGAGTGAGTAAGTGTGTGTGATCTTCATGCAAATTCATGCAAAGTCGTGTCAATTGTGCTAAGAAGAGAAGGAACATGTGGCCGAGTACTGCCCTGTAGGTGCTACACAGCCACTGGAACTTTGTGTGTGTTTCGACATTGTTTGCAGTTTCTCTGTTCAGTTAATTAGTGCTATTGTTTAAGTTCTAGGTTTTGCACAAGTCATTGTCTTGCATCACCACTCCTGTTCCACTGTGTATATCAATCTGCTGTTTACCTTACGGGTTATTTGTTCATGCTCTGGGTTTGCCTTTGTTTATTGAAATTTATATTAAAATTCATTTGCATCTGCATTTCCATGATGAGTCCAACATGCAAACAAGATGCAAGTTCCTACAGTTTCACTCACTCCCCAGTACACCCTGGATATTAAATTAAGGAAATGAGTGCAGGGTTAATCCTCATTGTTGACAGTGAAAGAAAGAAGCGGAATTGTTTTTCTACACACTGTGGTGTTCCTCAGGGACGAGTACTCGGTCATGTGATGAACTGTGTATTAGTGAGTTAAACACTGTGAAAACACTGCTGCCAGATTTTCTAGACACTGATTTGTATTATGTTTGTCTAGATGTACTGATTATTTAATACTTTGTATCGTCTGCACATATTCATTCACCTTCTATACTGCTTATCCTGTACAGCTTTGCAGGAGGCCTGGAGTCTATCCCAGGAAACTTTGGGACTTAAACCCTAGACAGGTAGAAAGCTCATCTGCATGTCTTTGGACTGCAGGAGAAAACCGGAGAACTCGAAGGAAACCTACCAAGCGCGGGGAGAACATGCAAACTCCATGCACACAGACCCGAGAAATTAAGAAATTGAAAGCGGACCCTGGAGGTGTGAGACCACACTGCTAACCACTAAGCCATGTGTTCTGCTCACCGGTCTAGCAAAAATACATCGTCAGTTGTCAGATTTCTGAGGCTATACATAAGAAATAACAGACTTGGTATAGTGACATTACAGAAGATAAATCAACAATTACAATTTTGTAATTATTAAGGAACATTGCTGCACTTTTTAGCCATTTATTGTTAATGTTCATGTTGTGGAATATCTATGAAACACATAAGTTCCTGTTTTTGGTTACGTTACAGCAGCTGTAAACCTTAATTCTCTTTTAATCTGCGTAAATAAGCCAAGGTTTAAAAAGAAAACGCAGCGCAGTATCTGCCCATGAAATTTCTTACCACAGCTTTACCACTGATTCTTCATATCGACACTAAATGCGTTTCTCTTTACGTTGAGGTTCATGTGAACAAGCTAGAAATAACACCATATTTATCCGAGTGCTGTTATACAATGAGATACTCGACGCCTTTTAGCTCGTTCTGAGAAATCAACAAGTCTGTAGTGTAAAGTTCATTTCTGAACACACTCTGAGCAGCTGAATGGACAGGGGGAAAGGGTTGGCATTTCTTCGCTTTGAAACCGTTTTCAATAACTCAGGAGTCCAGTGACCTTTCAATGAGGAACAAAAGCTCACTGTGGCCTCTGGTGGATTAACCTCGGCATCATTAAAAGGATCGGCTAGATAAGAACGTGAAAAAACAGCACAGCGCCACGTGAGGCGTGAAATGTCATAAAAAATGAATAGAAAACGGAATGAAAGCGGAGAAGGATTAAAGTGGCTGGAGCGTGTGTGCGTGTGTGTATTTCAGGTCAACGTGCAAGCTTTATTTTGGTGTCCAGTTTGAAAAAATCCCCATTATGCAGCAGTTTCATGTGGTCAGTACGGTTAAGCGTCCACCAGCCGCATGTCAGTACAAAAGCAAGCTCTGCATGCGCTTCAGTCCGGCGCCAGATGGCCGCGTCGCTAGTCAGTGGGCATCGCCGGCGCTCTAGCTGCAATAATGGATACAGATGAACGCGGGCCTCTCTGGCAAACAGCAATAAGGACTCGAATTTTTCAGTAATTGTCAGTGAAGGATGCAAATAGGCGAAGGTCGTCATTTCTCCACGCGAGCTGGCTTGCTAGCTCAGGAAGAGATGCGGCAATTCTGCAGATAAATTTCAAATGCTTTCAGCAAACATGCCCAGCGTGATCCCTGATAGGCGTCTGAGCATGCCCGGAAAAGTAAATTGAAAATTGATTCTGTTTGTGCGAGTTGTTTCCAGAAATTAGTCAGCCTTTGGACTCTATTAGACAAACACAAGAGCAGAGTTTAAAACAGCTCTGACTGAAGCTATTAGCGAGAAAAGCGCTGGAGTTTTATTAGCTGGAGTTCAGATTGATGTCCCTGAAGTGAAAAAGACAGAAGAAACAAACAGGTTTGTCGGCCTGTTTTACCATCTCTCAGCAGACGTCCGAAGGACAAAACTACCGACTCTAAGCTTGCTAAGGAGCTGAAGACCACATAAGACTTTCGAGACACCTGACATCAACCCCGGAGTAAAAGTAAGACGTGGAGTAACACTGGGAGTAAAAATAGTAAAAGCTTACATTGGACAACACATCACAGTCATTTGGTTTCAGATGGGTGTTTCACTTTATAATAAACAATCTGTATTTTTGTTGTCTACTTTTTAATCATATTTTCTACACTGACTGATGGAACTGTTACACTAAATTACACTAAACTACAGTTTTAAATAACAAGGTCGAACAAGGCTTACACCTTTTTTTTGGCCAGGCAGTCAATGGAAGTAGTACAAAACAACAACAACATCAACAACAACAACAACAACAACAAAACGGCTAGTGAAAGAATGACTGTTTATAACTGCTATACACAATAAAAGGACATAATGCGTTACATTAAACGGTGATGATATACAGTATGAATAAAAATTGTGTATTGTTCTTTGGTTAATAAATCATAACGTTCAGCAAATCGCTTTGGTTGAAGAGGAGTAAACACTTTTGCTGTTATTAGAGTGTCTGAGCCGACTGACTGATCTAAGCTGTAAATGACACTAGGGCTGCACTATTCTATTAAAAACATTTATATTCAATAATATCTATATATATATATATATACATACATTTTGTCCATTTTTTAAAAATTCCCGCTGTAGTTTATTCTGTGTTTGTAATTGCATTTTTGGAATGTCTGTATGTTTACATGTGTTAACATTATATGTTTTATGTGTATATATGTTGAAACTTTTTAAACTTTGTTGCTGCCACCTTGGCCAGGACTCCATGGAAGAAGAGGTAAGGTATCTCAATGGGACATTCCTGGTAAAATAAAGGATAAATAAAAATAAAAAAATAAATATAAATTGCTATTGCGATTTAAACTGCGATAGGTACAGTAACTATTAAACGCACAGTTTTGTGTTCAAACGTTTTCAACTATGCCAACACCAACTAACTGGATAAATGATGCCATTTTGAGGATGTTTGCCATGTTTATTTACTTATAACATGAAAAATATTTTTTTTTTTATCAGCACATGATTAAATTATTGACCAGTTCTACATAAATTATCTGTAATAAATCGCAGGCTTTTGCGGTTTAACAGTTGCACAGGTCCGTACTGCAATTGAGATTTTTATTAGATTAATTGCGCATCACTACACCATTACAGTTTAATAACAATATACTTTTCTCTAGCCAAACATTGGAGATTGACCTACAGATGTGTCGTAGATGAACCGTGATAAGATGTTATTGCTAAATGTTTTAATCCTATTTTGTTTAGACAAAGAGAAAAGAAAGACCATAGTGTGTTTGGTGTGTGTGTGTGTGTGTGTGTGTGAATGTGTGTGTGTGTGTGTGTGTGTGTGTGTGTGTGTGTGTGTGTTTTCGCCCTCAGAATGAACAGCTGTCCTGCTGTCAACTGGAGCTGGAATGGTGCTGAGATCATGCCAGACACACCAGATTTGGCAGGAAGAAATACTCAGCCCCCCTTTAAGCCCCCTTTCAGCACCATACACTGCTTAAACAAACCTCATCAGCAGCATGAATTGTGTCATCTGGCCTTATTATAGAAGCCTGATTTATTCCAGACAAACCCGATACACCCGTATCTGTCTGCGGGTTCAACATCTGAACGTTTATTCGCGTCGGAAATTATTTTCCGCAGCTTTTGGCCGTATTCCGGGAATAAACTATGCTTAGCGGAGACTGCTCCCGCACGCCGTCGTTATCATCAATTTAATACCTCTGTCCTGTCATACAGTCAAATTAATAAATGATGAAACGCAGAAATAAACAAAAGAGAAGATAAGGTTTGGAGAGAATGTGTTAGCAGGAGCCAGGCGTAATTAAAGTCAGGGTGGACGACGGCGTGCGCTCCTGTAGGCCGTTTTCATTACCGCCGTGTAACCGCCGTCCCCGTGGACCCCGGAGGAAGCCAGCATGAATAAACATGAAGCCTAAAGGCCACGGTGGAGCCTCTTCCCAAACACACCAGCTACTTCCTGTTAACCACACCCCGCCGCCCCCTTTCACAACGCTCACTCCTCGGTAGAGCCACAAAACACAAATCTGAAAAGGGAATTCATTTATATGAAAAAATTATCACACTTATAAAATAATAGATTCAATTATTCATCAAACTGGATAAGAATTTATTCATAAATTGTACGCAGGAGTGTTTACACAAGCAGGGCAGCAATGAAGAGAAGCTTTTCAGTTGGAAAAAAAAATATTCACGTTTAATGTTTTGTGAAGCCAAATCATTTTTTTTTTTTAAATTTGCCTCAAAAATACGAAAGCAAAAACGGTTTCCTCGTCTAATTTGGTCACATTATTAAAATCCAACCAGGACATCCGTACTGACTTTAAGTTTGTCTTCTTTAAAGCACTTAATCATACTATAATTCTATAATTGCTGTAATGCTATAATTCACGCTGAATGTAATTATATCGTACGAAAAGTTCACTAACACTAAACAAAATGTATCACATCGAATGCAAACAAAATGTTTCGTGAAGTGTTCACATAAGCCTTGACAAAAAATATAAAATAAAGAAGTGCAAGATCAAAGTGTACAATTTTGTAAGTTTGGGAAGATTACTTTTCTTATTTTACATTTTGCTTTTGCGTTTAGTCAAAGTCAAGTACTGACGTTTTGATTGGGCACCAAAAAGTTTGTCCGCCATGACCACGCCCACTTCTGGACGGCCAAAGGGACAATGCCAAAACCAACATTTAAAAGCGGACTCTGACGCACTTTCAGCAAGAAAACACATCTGATAGAGTGACAACACTTTGTCTCCTTAGTAATCACTTCTACAGCTTCCTCTTCCATATCGCCTCTGAAACGCCCATGTTGTGTTTCGAGCTACAGCGCTATCTAGCCTCTGACACAAGGCTGAACCCTAAATCTCTCTCTAACCCCTGATCAAAGGCACTACCTGGTGTATGGAACGAGGAATTGTACAGTCTAACTAGTGCACCAGCTTCCCATTTAATACTTTTTCAGAACAGCTAGTCAGCTTATTGGGTCTCTTAGTTAGCTAGCTATTTCTGGTAAACTTGTGTTGTTGTAAATTTATGTTGTATGTAGCACCTTAGCTTGGTCCTGGAGGAACATTGTTTCGTTTCACTGTGTACTGAACTGTATATGGTTGGAACGACTTGACTCGTTAGTTAGCTGTTAATTAGAAAGCTTGAAATGTCGGTATTAGTAAACGTTATCCGCGCATCATTTCATAAAGCCTAAAGCGCAGCGTGTTCCATAGTATCATCTCATTTGTAACAGAAGCACTGACTAAGCTAAGGCTAACGCTAGCCAACGTCAACAAACCCAGGAAGAAACATAAATTTGTGCACCACCAGAGTTAATCACGTGTTGATCACAAATTCTGCAAATTAATATCCTTGTTAGTTTCTTCATCTATTTTCACACACTTTGTTTGTTAAGAAGTTATGAAGTCTACCACAATGTACTGCATAAGAAAATGAACAGCAGAACAGAAACTACTGATTGCTAGGCTACTCTTTTATCTTTATACCAAGATATGGTCGTCACGTGTCTACAAAACGTCTATATGGAAACTCAGTCAGGAGAACTTATTAATGAGTAACTTTGTAAAATAATTCTAAGAGTGATTTTATTAACAAGTCACTTATTTCTTACTAACTAACTTTGAGAAAGTTTTGTGTAACTCACACACTTGATGTTGTTCACTTGAAATATTCCAAAACAACAAAATTTAGGATAAAAATAATGGCACCCAGGAGAAGCGTGAAGCGCTCTACAGCTGAGGCACCGCCGTAGCCGAGCTGCATTACTGTTGTTGAAGATTTATCGCGCGCACACGCTGGCACAGGTTAGTCAACATTTTCATTTTTCTGGCCGCGGCTAAATGTAAACGTCTCATTGAAGTGCTTGGAAATGTACAGCTCCTGCTACATTTACGTGATATACATCGACATACACACATTAGTACGAATATTCAGGAATCAGTTTGTCAATCTGGAAGGAATCTTGAGTCACAAAAACATTCACGCTACTGTAAACGTCGCTAAATTCAAAACCAACAGTGTTCAGTGCGATTTTCATGAAGAGAGTTGGTTTATGTAATGTGTCAGCATAATCTGGATATCAGAGTATACTTTTATATTATTTAATTAAATATCAAATTGAATAAAGAAATGAATAAAAAGTGCAGTTGAGCTTTGATTTAATTCCACAGTTTTTTAGTGGAATGCCGTAGATCATTAAATCCACCTTTATTAATAATCCAACTTTATCCATCTTTTCGCGCTGCTACATTCACTTTATGTGATCAAGGTATTAATATAGAAATATTTAAAATTTAATTAGAAATATAATGAGAATAAGGATAACTATGATTTTATTAAAGGAAGCGATCAGAGCAATTGAATTTTATGAACAGAAAAACATTTTTTTCCTAAAAATTCTAAACGTTTTGTCTAAAATATAATACACACTTATGGTTAAACTGCTAACATGCGATTGCAGCATTGTGTAACATTAAAGTAGAGACTGTACATGCAAAATTACAGTAATTTTACACAATGAGGTATTTACACAGTTAGGAATATATTCATTCATGTAGTTTAAAATTCTGTAGTAATGGTATGGCCATCTGTTATTCCCCTTGATGCGGTTTAAACACCCAGCCAGCTTCCTGTGCCTGAAATCTGAAACAGTAAGATACTAGACACTGAACTCAGCCCAATGTGACATGGCTCAACAGCTCCCTCTTGTGGTGCGTTCTGTCCAGGCATAAGCACATACTGTACACAGAGGGTAAAATATTACTTTCCTAAAAGATTTCTGAATTGGACAAAGGAAGTAAAAATATATATTTCATCATCATTTTCATCAAATCATGAGAAATGCTAAAAGTCAAATATGCAGCTCGCAAAGTGTAAGAAGCGCATCTCAGTATTAGATTTCGAAGTTTTGAATGGAAGCGTGTGCACACGGATGAGCTGCTGTTCAAGAGAAAATATTACAGTTTAAAGGATGGAAAATCCCATGCAGAGAACACGGACGAGCTCACACAGTGGTCCTACAAGATGCAACTAAATATTTTAGATGTTTGTTTGTTACTTTGTCATGGTTGCTTACAGAAACTGATTAGATAACGACATAACTATTGTTATTAAAAACTTTATACTTCATAATGTATATGTATACATTATGCAGTTCAAAATCCAATGCAAGGAAAAAAATGGAGAAAGGAGAGATTGATGAAAAAAGAATGAACATGGTAAAAGAAAAAAAGAAAATGAAAGTAAACTTTAAGAAAATGAGAAAAAGAAAATGAAAGTAAAAAATAATGCAAGAAAAATAAGAGAAAGAAAGAAAGAATATAAAAGCAAGAAAGAAATAATTATGGATTTTTTTTAAAAAAAAGAACAATGATGAAAGAAAGTAAGAAAGAAGGAAAAAAGAAAGAAAAAATGATTAAAGAAAGAAAAATCATGCAGGAAAGAAAGATGCACAAAAAAGAAAAAGAAAGAAAACATTATGCATAAAGAAGAAGAAAATATGATGTAAATATGAAAATGTATAAAGAAAGGAAGGAGACTTCATGCCACGACAAAGACTTAAGTTAAATCCTGACTTAAGCCTCTTTCTAAGAAGAGCTAATCGTATTTACAGTAACGAGATTACGAGATGGTAAACGTTTTCCTGCTGGAACAGGAATAAAACCACTCGCATCCTTCACACCCAGAACGGCAGGAAAGTCAGAGCTAATCAAGCTTGTTTTATTTTTAGAGTTTTGAGAAAAGAAATCACACTTTCCAAGGCACCTGGTAAGAGTTAGAAAGTTCTAAGTTGGTAAAGAGCATCAATTAAATTTCTTTATGCCGAGTTGCAGAACTGAAACTTTTTTTTCTGATCGCTGATAACAAATCATTCACTCGTCCATCACAGGAGAGAGAAACAGTCGTAACCTTTTATTAACAACCTGAAACCATAAGAAAATAAGTCTAAAACTTGACACCCCTTTAAAATATAATCATTTATTAAATATATCTTTATGTAAATATTTAAGGTTTTCTGTATTTTAAAACTGTCATTCTTTATACTTTTCATGGAGTTGACTTTGCTCGAGAACTTTTGCTCAGAAACATAAGAAATGTACGAAATCATGCACAGGGCATCACATTGTAATTTTTCAAAATGCAGTATTTATTACATTCACACCATCGTTTTTTGTTTTTTTATGCCTTGTGGATATAAAAATATAAACAGGAAATAAAGACAAAGACCTGAACAGAAAAAAAAAATGTCGTTATGAACATGAGAGAGGGATGGAGAGGACCGAGCGGGCGTCCAGGACGAGGGGAGCGTCTACGCCGGGGACACGCTGGACACCTCTGTCTTACTGGTGGATGTTGTTGAGGTCTCGTCCTCTCCCAGTGGGTTCTTGCCACAGAACAGCGTGGTTAACATGCAGTTACGGAACTGTGAGGGAAAGTGAGAGAGTCAGCGGTGAGAATCAGTTACAGGACCAACATTAACACATTTCTGAGCAAAGGGTACTGTCTGTCTCACTGTTAAACACTGCTAAAGCATTATTATTACACTAGAGAGAGAGAGAGAGAGAAACAAAGGAAGAAAAGGAGAATAGAGGAAGAAAGAAGGAAAAGGCAGATATACACTGAATAAAGGAACAAACAGACTGACAGAATATGATATACAGCCAGACAGAGAAGAAAAAAAAGATGAATAAATAAATAAATAATAATAATAGTGAGTGACAGATATACTGGATGGATGGACATACAGAAAAAGAAAGACAGAAAAAAACAAAAGGCAGATATGCTGTGAAGTGGAACAAAAACAGTGACAGATAAAAACAACCAGACATAAAAGAAAAGAAAGAAAGAAAGAAAGAAAGAAAGAAAGAAAGAAAGAAAGAAAGAAAGAAAGAAGAATGGCAGACAAGATATACTGGATGGATAGAAAATCATACAGAAAAAAAAGAAAGAAAAAGAGAAAGAAAATTGAAAGAAAAAGAAAAGGTGGACAGACAAAGAATTACAGTAGAAAAAGAAGACAGACCAACAGAAAGACAGAGAGAAAATGGACAGGCAAAAACAGACAGAAATAAACATGACAAACGAAAAAGAGAAAAATTCAGATAAAATGAAGAAAGAAAAGAGACAGACAGACAGACTGAGTGGAACAAAGACAGACAGAACAGCAGAAAATCTCTGTAAATAGAACCACATATGGATGCCAAGAAATAAAAATAAAATAAAAAAAAATGAAAAAATGAATTTGTAGTTCATTTGTTTCGAGCTGTTTGTGTGCAAAGTGTTGACAGAAACTCCTGAGTCGGCCATTTTGGATTCAGAGTTTTAAAGGAGAAATCAGATTTACATTTAATATAAATGTTAAATGTTGATTATTGACTACTATGTTTTGCCCAGGACCTGTTTAATGCAATGTGTAATTATTATTATTATTATTGTTCCCATGCTGTATTAGAGACCTGTTTGTTGAGCAGCACGTAAATGACGGGGTTGAAGAGAGCCGAGCTCTTGGAGAAGAAGGCAGGAAGGGCCATGAACTGTGCACTGAAGGCAGCTCCTTTGTTGAAGAAGATCCAGGCAGCGACGCTGGCGTAAGGAACCCACGCCACCAGGAAACCCACCACCATCAGGATGACCATACGCGTCACTTCCTTCTCCGCCTTCTGAGTGGAGGCGGATTCCTGCTGAGCGGCCGCAGCCTGGACGGGAAGAAAAAATGTTTTTATAAAGTCATTACCATCACTTGCACTGAAAGCTGAATGTTTTATGAACAAACTGCAGACCTGATATTCAGCCTTTTGATTTCTGTAGCATATCGTTAGCTTCTTACCGCTTTGACGGCGCACACGAGTCGGCCGTAGGTGAAGAAGATGACTGTGACGGGGAGGATGAAGTGAACGACGAACATGTAGATAACGTAGGACTCGTTGTTATATTTGGGATTGAGTGTGTAGTAGTCTGGTCCACATGAACACTGCAGGCCTTCAGGTATGTACCTGATCATCGAGCGATACACAATCAGGCGTTTAAATATCATGATGATGATGATAACGTGTAACATTCAAATCAATTTAATTACATTTGATTTCTACAGGACTTTTATTTTTCAATTGGTCATAGTTGCAAAGCAGATTTACAGAATTTTCAAAAAGGAAATTAGGAACATGAGTCTGAGGAAATGTTTATAAATCAAAATGATCAGATCGTCCCTGATAAAAAATGTAAAAAAGCTGAGGGTGACGGTGCTGAAGTGAAACCCTAACCCTAAATATTTGGTTTGGTATAAGACATAACATTCGTCAAGAAGACAAACATCGGCCACCGGGTGGCGCAGTGGTTAAAGCGCTCGCCCTATCATCCGGAGAACGCTAGTTCGAATCCCGTGTGGTGATGTAACCTCTCGCAGCCGGAGGTCTAGAGAGAGCTGATTGACCGAGCTCTCTCAGAGGGGAGGGATGAGAGGTACTTAGTACTCCTCCCACATTAATCACGGCTCTACAGCCAGTCAGGGGCGTCTGTGAGGTCGCGCAACGGAGGGAGCGGATAGCGCCGTCCTCCGAGTGTGTGACTCCGCCCACAATGGTGCGTGAGCGAGCAGTTCGAAAAGATGCGGTTGGCTGGCGTCACGTGGTTCGGAGGAAACACGTGATAGTCTTCGGCCCTCCCGGCTGAGTGGTAGTAGTAGCCTTAATGTGGGAGCCCCCTAGTGACGGGGAGGAATTGGACTCGACTAAATTAGGAAGGAAATCGGGGAAAAATCCAAAAAAAAAAAAAAAAGACAAACA
Source organism: Clarias batrachus (assembly GCA_003987875.1). Classification (NCBI taxonomy): domain Eukaryota; kingdom Metazoa; phylum Chordata; class Actinopteri; order Siluriformes; family Clariidae; genus Clarias; species Clarias batrachus. Next base: position 146,752 of record QMIH01000524.1, read on the forward strand.
GGAAGAATAATACTGTATTTCTTTTGCTCAGGTGGTGATTAATTGTCTAGAACAGCAGCACAAACTCTGTGCATCTGTGACCTCATGTACAGTATGTGGAAGAGGGTAGACTGGCATGTGTTTACAGCTGCTGTAGCAAAAGTGTGAACAGGAACTAACTCGTCTCATGGATGCTCCTCAACACTGAACATGACTACAAATGGATAAAAACTTTAAATATGGTATTAGAGGAATGAAACTCAGCAGCGTGTGATATTGGGAAATGTTCAACAGCGATATGCTGCTCAACACAAAGTAAAGTCGCTACATAAAAACACTACATTATTTTTCTTGTCTTTAGAAGAACAGCGAATGTTACCTGGACCAGCCGACCAGAGGAGGACCAGCACACGTCATCGCCATGAACCAGGTGAACCCGATTCCTCCAATCGCGTGAGTAGATGAAAATTTGAAGCTTCCCATCGGCTTACACACGACGATATACCTCTCAATAGCCAGGACAACTAATGACCAAAGCGCTACCTCACCTGTAGAAGACAAATCAGTTAAAGGTTGAGATCAGGGATCAGGGACGAGGACTGGACCGTGCTGTAAATGTCCTAGATGAATTAACGTCAGCGCTCACCTCCCAGAGTCGCCATGAAGCCTTCGAGGGCGCAGGCAATCGGCCCGAAATAAAAGTAGCCGTTGACGGCTGAACTGATGGTGATGGTGAACCCGAAGATGACCATGATCAACCCGGCCAGGGCCAGGTTCACTAGGATGTAGTTAAGCGGCTGGCGGAGCTTCTTGTGCTGCACCGTGACCAACAGCGTCAAAGCGTTGATGGGGAACCCGAACATGATCAGAAAAAAGATGTAGACGGCCAGCAGTCTGAACTGCCAGGGCTCTGCTAAATAGTACTGCTCGTACACGAACGGGTCACGCACCAGCCCCGTACGGTTGTGCATTGGGATGTAGAAGTTTTCACCCTCGAATCCGTGCAGGCCCGTCATGTCTATAACCGTCGGCGTGCGCACAGGACACGGAACGGGACGATGTTTTCTCCAGCTTCTTCAAACGGCGGTATTTATACCTTGATTAAGGAGACCTGAGCTGATTAGCAGGAGAAGTGCGCGCCGTAAATGTGATCACAGGAAGGAGGCTGAGAAGTGGCAGATTGAGCGCTAAGCTGATGGAGCCGCTCTGTAAAGGTGTCAGACGTGACATCTGGCTTCTAACCCGAGACATGACTGATTTTCACGCACTCTCGTGTGTAAACCTCGCCGTAAATGTTTATTTTAAAAAAACTAAAATCAAACTGTAAATACTTTGTGAAACGAAAAATGTCTGCATAATCAAACAAACACAATGCAACAATAATTGAAATTTCAGCTATATACAGTGCCCTCCATAATTATTGGCACCCCTGGTTAAAATGTGTTCTTTAGCTTCTAAAAAAAATCAGTTTTGTTCTAAATAACATACTGTATTGTAGGACCACAGTGGGAAAAAAGAGGAAATTCCAACCTTTAATTCAAGTGCATTTATTCAGTGGAAAAAAAACATCAAACAATTATTAACACCCCTTATGTTTAATACTTTGTACAACCCCCTTCTGCCAACAAAACAGCACCTAATCTTCTCCTATAATGTTACACAAGATTAGAAAACAGAGAACGAGGGATCTTCGACCGTTCCTCTTTGCACAATGTCTCTAAATCATCCAGTGACCCGACTCCTCTCCTCTGCACTCTCCACTTCAGCTCACTCCACAGGTTTTCAATGGGGTGGAGGTCTGGGGACTGAGATGGCCATGGGAGGAGCTTGATTCTGTGTGTGGTGAACTATTTCTGTGTAGATTTGGCCACATGTTTTGGGTCATTATCTTCCATGTTGCTGAAAGACACAGTGACGACCCATCTTCAGCTTTCGGGCAGATTTTGCTTTAAAATGTCCTGGTATTTCAAAGCATTCATGACGACATGCACCCTAACAAGGTTCCCAGGGCCTCTGGAAGAGAAACAGCCCCACAGCATCACCGATCCTCCCCCAGACTTCACAGTGGGCATGAGGTGCTTTTCTGCATACTCATCTTTTGTGTTCCACTTAGAGTGTTTGTTGTGGGTGGCTATTTTCTTGCACCCATTGCCTGACTTGTGAAGGTCGACACACATCTGCCTTACTTGAATGGTGTGTTCCTTTGTCTTTCCCATGTTGAAGAGTGGATAAGAGAAATGGTCTCTGTGACACGTCATATTTATCCTCCAGGGAAGCAGGAAGTGATAAATCACTAATTAAATGTTCCTAGATACTCTGATCAACTTTGTAAACTACTGTAGAAATGACAGAAATACTTCAATTACATACATTTTCTAGGAATTGTTAGGGTGCCAATAATTGTGGAACAGGTTATTTTATGAAAAATAATTATTTGTTAGTCAGGGATTTTTATTTCCCCTTAAAAATCACTTTATATTCATGTTATATTTCTCTACAATTTTCCGTGTGACAACATGCTTCTGCAATAAAAACTGAATTTATTTTAAGGCTTTTAACACATCTTAATCAGGGGTGCCAATAATTATGGAGGGCACTGTATATGTATGTATATAAAAATATTTTAATAAACATTATTTATATTGGCATGCTGAATGTTATTAGTTTAGTTTTTCATCAGAAATAAAGAATTCTTCATGCTTGTAATAAAATATTAAACATTTTACCATTTATTCTTACTGATTGTTAACTTTCAGATTTTATTTTTACACAAATAAAAAAGGCATTACAAACTATTAACTAATTTTACTTTCATTTTAAATCCATTTCCAACATACAGTGGTTCTATATTTTTTTTATTATTATTATTTTAAGTCATTACAGAGTAACTAGTTTATCAGACATTGTAAATCACATTGTAAAATGTTATTATCTCACGGTCTAAAATGAACGGCACTAACATTTTCATTTAATACGGGTTTGTCATAAATGGGTACATCTCGATAAATCAGACCATCATTAACTGATTTATTACAGTAATTCAAATAAAAACAACTGAAACTCGTATTTTATATACTGTACTGTAGATTAATTACACAGAGACTTATACTGTATAATGCAAGTGTTTATTTATTTTCATTTTGATGATGTATTGAAATTTTTTTATTTTGTTATGTAATTACTCTGTGTGGCATCCCTTAAAGTCCAGGATTCCTGGGTTCGACTATGGGTCAGAGCTTTTTTTCTTGTTTGTTTGTTTTTTTACGGTTTATACCCTTCGCATCATGTACTGCATGTTTAAAAGAAGATATTAATACAACAATGCATCGTATGTGATGTGCGCTTCCTGCGATCAAGCAAAACCATGACTCTTTAAATATAAAACACGCTTGTTAAATCTTTAATCTCGGTGCACGAGTTACCCAGCATGCACTTTAATGCCGTTTATTTATTTTACTACCTTGTCATATTAGACCTTGTGCAGCTTCTTTTCTGTCCACACTCCTTTCTGCATAGATGACGTACAGTACATGCTTCCTTCCTTTATTGTACCTTCTGACACCCTCTCCCCTTTCAATCCTGTTCACTAATTAGAGTTTAATTCGGCATGGTGAGGGATTAAACACCTGACCTCGTCTGTCAAGAGGATTTAAATTCTTCCAGAAGCAGGAAGCAAGTGTCGTCAGTCCAGGAGAGTTTGCGCGGCTTTGAGCTTTAGCCATCAGCAGGTGTTAGAGCTCCTTAAAGCCACAGATTAACCTTCTGTCTGAAGTGTTGTGTGGTGAAGGAACGAGGTTTGGAGAGATTTGATACAGAGGAAAAATAAATCGCAGACAATTTTCGTGCATGTCTGATTATGAGAACAACGTCAGAGRAATATTTACACACCGGCACATGTGACATAGTGGCTTAACTTTGTTCATCAAAAAGCACACTGAAACGATCTCCATCATACTGCACATGGTCACATGACTTTATTTTTTTTCTAAACATCACCTGGATTAGGACACATGGGTGCTTTTAAAATACACTATTGCCAAAAGTATTCGCTCTCCGTGTAACTTCCAGTTTTTAATCCTTAGGGCAGTGGTTCTCAATGACATTCTGTCATTCCCCACTTAAGGGGTGGGCGAATTTTCAAGCCCCACTTGTCAACAAAATGATAACAAAATCGGCCAAGTTTACTATTTATTGAAATATCRATTTCTGAACAAATAATATCAAATAACACCAATTTCAAAACAGATAAAATACTCATTCGATAGCTCAGGACTGGAATCTCCTCCAGTCTACCTGAGCCTCCAGCAACAAACTGGACTCCTTTTAATTTTAATTCTAATACATCTCCTGTTATACTGAACTTCCAGTCTTACACATTATTATGCTGATCAATCCCTGCTCTCCGTTATCACCCAGATGAGGATGGGTTCCCTGTTGAGTCTGGTTCCTCTCAAGGTTTCTTCCTATTACCATCTCAGGGAGTTTTTCCTTGCCACCGTCGCCCTCGGCTTGCTCATCAGGGACAATCTTATCATTTTGATTCACACACATTGCATAAAAACTTACTTCTTTTGATTGTGTAAAGCTGCTTTGCGACAATGTTAATTGTTAAAAGCGCGATATAAATAAAATTGACTTGAATTGGACATGCAATTGTTATAACAGGCATACTCTGTCACTTATCTCTGCATAATTTGGGGGGGGGGGGATCAGCTGCTCAGCAATCGTTTGTAGTTTTTTTGCACTGGGCAATTCTGTATGCAACTTTGAATGAAGCAGTTTGTGCTTTGCTGTCCACTGATTCAGATTTTACCATGCGATTCTTCTGCCAGCTTTCTTTCAAAGAAGTCGAGAGGTGTTATTAAGTGTCTTCCTAATTTGTTGGGTCTCATGCTGTCTGCTGCCATCGGTTTAGGACACAAAACACACGGGTCTCTCCTCGGTCCCCAAGATTCCCACCAAGAATCCAAGCGCAAGATAGGCTTCATCATGTTTTCTTTTCAGCTGGCTTTTTGGTTGATCAGGCTGATGGTGCTCCCGGTCATTTCCCCCACCTGTCATGCCTGTATTCCCCACTAGTGGGGCGCGCCTCACGCTTTGAAAATCACGGCTTAGGGTTTAATATGATGTTGGCCCTGTCCCCTTTGCAGCTACTTTATAACAGCTTCAACTCTTCTGTGAAGGCTTTCCGCAAGGTTTAGGAGTGTGTCTATGGAGATTTTGTACCGTTCTTCCAGAAGCACAATTGTGAGGTCAGACACTGATGTTGGACGAGAAGGCCTGGCTCGTAGTCTCCACTCTAATTCATCCCAAAGGTTGAGGTCAGGACTGTGTGCAGGGCAGTCAAGTTCTTCCACACCAAACTCGCTCATCCTTTGTATCTTTATGGACCTTGCTATGTGCACTGGTGGAATGGTGTGGGGTTGTTTTTCAGGATTTGGACTTGGCCCCTTACTTCCAGTGAAAAAACTCTTAATAGTTTCAGAATACCAAGACATTATGGAAAATTTTCTGCTCCCAACTTGGTAGCAAAAGTTTGGTGACAGCCCCTTCCTGTTCCAACATGACCACAACATGTGCAAGAACTGGATGTTACTTAAGTTCATATGCATGTGAAGGCAGGCAAGCAAATACTTTTGGCAATATCGTGTATTTGAATACTGAAAGGAAGGAATCATAACATACATGTGATAATACTCCAGTGTGAGGGTTGAACAAGATGCAGTCTGTGTGGTGGACGGCTCTGAGCTTGGATTAGGATGGATAAGTCTTTCGTCCATGAAAAACAAAAAACTTTCAGACAACACTGTTACATTTCAAGTGCGAGATTAATTTCCTTAGGTTTGGTCTAGCTCAGGGAAGGGTGCAATGCATGCATGTAGATTGTGTAATGGATGGATGGATGGATAGATAATAGTACATGTTGGATAAATAAATGAACTGCAATTAATAGAGATGGAGGAAAAAATTGTATAGAGTTATGAATAGAGGTTGTTTCTTGTGACAATTAATGTATCGCCACACTGACTCCAAAATCTTTTTTTTTTTAAATAAAATTTTATACAGGGCTATAATATATTGTTGGAGATTTAATGGCTAAATCTGACCAGCCTTGTGGACAATCTTCATTGATTGCACATTCCACCAGTAAGAGCGGAGTGTGAAGGTTTAATTAGCAGAGTAATAGCACAGTTTTGCTTAAAACCTTGCAATGCACACAACATTATGGGTGACGAAAATGGGTGTGTGTCTCGCTCGAGCATCTGTGACCAAGACATCAAGTCGTTTTGATGTATCAAGAGCCGCGGTGTCCAGGGTAATAATGTCAGAATACCGCCAAGAAGGACAAACCACATCCAACAGGAGTAACTGTGGACGCGAGAGGAAGCCGTCTGAAAGAGACTGAAACGTTGGTTTCAATGGTGCCAGCAGGGAAAATCTTGGGCTGTGGACAATGTGAAACATGTATTGTTCGCTAATGAGTCCACCTTCACTGTTTTTCCAACATCCGGTAGAGTTACAGTGTGGAGAAGCCCTAAAGAAGCGTACAGTACCACCCAGACTGCTGCATGCCCAGAGTGAAGCATGGGGGTGAAGCAAGCCTTGTTCCATGTGCATTGCAACAATCGTGCTTTAGATGTGTGAGAGCCGCTTGAAAGTTTTTGCTCTTTAGTCGAGCATTGGCTGTTGAAGGTTAATTGAAAGTTTTAAATGAATGATACTTTCTCAGATATCCATTATATTGCGCACTGCTGATGAGAACACAGTAAGCCCCCGACTTACAAACATTTGAGTTACAAATTTCTGGAGATACGAACCGACCGCTTTTCTACTTCTGGTTCAAGAAGTCGCTCACGTGTATTATGCAAAAAATAATCACTGCAGTGCACCAGATACCAATATTTACAATTATATACAATATTCTCGGTGTGTAAGTGAATATATTAATGTCTAAAGTGTGGTATATTGAACAGTGTGTGTGTGTGTGTGTGTGAGAAATGAGATTGCCTCACCGGTTTCAATAAATCAGTCCGGGAGCGTGATGATAGAAAATGTCTGCCCTGTAAAGTTGTCCTGATGGAGAATATTTGTCCTAATTTCTTAATTTCGAGAGTTCACAGTCCAATACAGTGGAAAACAGCGAGAAAAAAAAAAAAGAAGTCTGGGATTCCCCTTGCTATTTAAAGGCGCTGAGACAGCACTGTTAAATTTCAAGTGTGAGATTAATTTCCTTAGGTGTGGTTACGGTTTTTGGCCACATGACGGAAGTGTGGGGGGAAAGGGGACAGAGATTTAAACAAGTGGACTGGTTTGATTTACATTGTATATTCGTGTGAAAGGCGGTTCTGTCACACCTTCTGATCGATATCGGCTGCTTCTGATATCTGTGATGAGCCAGATCGGAGTACACCTAGTGATAAATAACGTGATGTATTGTGTAACAGTGATGTGAAGAGATTCAGGACAGATTTACAACATGAGTTAAAGTGAAATATATTGAAAAAACTTTCTCCCAAACTTAACAACTAAACACGTACGTCCACTTAACACTTAGAGTAGAGCGCTTAAAATAGCATTTTCTTTTTCATGGATCAAAAACTAACATTTGATTAAAATAGAATAGAAAAAGAAATACATAAACACATACATAAGACTTACTAAAGCGAATGCTCCTACTAATATACCCCCCCCCCCAAGAACCCTCAGATCTAACATTGTCTAAACTTTCATAAAGAACAATTCAACTTGTGTTAAAACACATCCTTATATAAGCAACACGAACTCCACTGGCTGTTTGTTGATTTCCGTGCTGATTTCAGTCAGCTTGTTTTTGAAACCCGCTATTTACGTGACTCACTCGAGAATCTCCGTCACAGCACCGCTCCGAGACTGGGAAGCACCTCGTCGTTGAAGAAGCTCTGCAGATCCGTCGAAGCATAGTCCAGATCGAGGCTGAGGAACTTCTCCACCACGCGTTCACATCTGAGCACAAAGACTTAAACCAAAACCATGCCAAGCAAACTGAGGTTTTTTTTTTACATGGCCAGTCATGAATGTGCACCTACTGGCCACTTCATTAGGTACACCTGCTCAATGCAAATGTCTAAAATCATAGCCTCAATAAAAAGCCTCCGATGAAGCACGCAGCATTTAGCATTGTCCTTCCCCCCGCATACTTTCCCGGGGTCACTTTAAACGAGGTCAGCTGACCCTGATGCATCACCGGGATTCCCATCGCGATTTAAAGGCGCAGTCTCGCGAGAATATAATGCGGAACCAAAACACCAAACATGTTTTTTATTTTATTTTTATGCTTTACATTACGTACAGTATTCTTGTCAAAGGTGTTCGGACTTACAAACGAATCCGATTTACAAACGGGCAGGAACTCGTTCGTAAGTCGAGGACTTACTGTAATACTGTAGCGAGGTGTACCTAATGAAGTGGCAGAAAATAGAATACATTTTGCCAAAAGGACTAAAGACACCCGAACATCACACTCTTGAGTGGTTATTCCCCAAACTTGTCCCAAATATTGTGTAGAAAATATCTGTTTGCTGCAGGATTGATGGTTTCCCCTTCACTGGAACCTGTTCAGTCTAACCTGGTGAACAGTTCTTCACTGGAGGGCTGATCAATCCTCTGGATGGTCTTCCCTTTTCTGTACAAATCTGATATCTGTACAGATATGACAGCAATAGTCAAACTTATGTACACTTTATATATGTAAACTAACTCCAGCTACCTGCTCTCTAAACAGCGACCTGTGATTGACAGAGTGGTTTAAGAAAAGATAGGACACACACACACACACCTCCACTCCTCTCTGAACCAGGGCAGGGGGAAGTCCAGCAAGCGTGGCGATGTTAGCGGCGTAGCTGGACTGACAAATCCCTTCCTTCAGCTGGTAGAGAAAGATCAACTCCCCTCCGTCTACAGCGGTCTCTAACGTCTGTCAGGAATGACACACTCTCAGCGTACTCTTTACAAGAGCGTTTTAACAATTACACGTGCAGTTAAAACATGCTCCACATGATGTAGTACTGATACTGACCAGCAGGGAGAGCAGTGGAGAGCGAGGCAAGAGGTCCAGCTGCAAGACGCTGTGGAAGTTCGTAGCTAGAAATACGATTGGACACTGAGGGGGAGATCTGTTTAACCAGTGATTCAGACACGCAGCAAGGAGCGACAGCCCGTCCACCTGTGTACAGTATACACAAACACACACACACACACACAAAACCACGACACAGACACACACACACACACACACACAAAGAGGACAATCATTATTCAAATCCTGTCATTTTTGTTTTTTATATATTTGATTTTTAGATTTCTACACTCACAGTATTAGTTCCTTTCCCAAACTCGTCCACTAGCACGAGGGACATCCCGGAGCTGTAGTTCAAAGCCTGAGCCATCTGTACATTAAAGAGTGATGAGAGCTTAATTACAGAGCGATCGATTAGTCCTGAGCCCCTAAACATGAGACATGGGTGAGGGGAAAAAATCTGTTGAAGGAAAAAACATTTTGACTCTAATCTGAGTTCTATCTTGCCAGTTTGCTTCTTCTTCTTTTATTTGTAATTTTTTTAGAAGTTGGCAGCCAGCTTTTAGGTGCATTAGGGACACTCACTGGACTGGGTGGGTAACACGCTCCTTCCTGGTGAAGGATCAAGTTTCGCATTACTGCCACCTGTTGAATTAAATTGATAATGCTAAAGAGTCAAGTTTTGCGAGATCATGCAAACATTATGCGAGATCTCGCAAAACTGGGACCCAAATCAAGTTTTATGAGATCTTGCAAAACATAACCTGGGTCCCATGTCACATTTTTTTTCTTTTTTTTTTTTTTCATCTCATGTTTCCTTTTTTTCCCCCACAAAAATAATTTTCCACCCGTATGCCATGTACCATTTTTTTTTCTTCCTCAGATTAATTTTTTTTTCCCCACCCATGTCCCTTAAGAGGCTCAATAGATTAGCGATCAATTACTTGTAAAAGATCTAAGAGTTGTACCTGGTTTAAATCGATCATGAAGGTGCTCAGGCCTACAGACATGGACTCGCGACTCTGCATGCGCGTGAAGATGCCGTCTACGAGGCCGATCTCTGCCTCTTTCGCGGGGATGTCGGAGCCGATCAGAGCCATGAACACGATCAGACCCACCTGCATCGATCAGCACGAGTGTGTTAGAGGTGCCGACTCTCTGCTTCGCTTTATTTTAAGGAGACAGCACACATTAATCTTTAACATAAAACTGTCCAGAGCTTATTGAGGGAGAGGACTGGGTGAGATAATGACATCATATCTGAACGGTATTCTGATAAATTATTCTATGATACTCTATCGTGTACGGTACTGTAAGTTTTAACTAAAATGAGAAATAAAGAAATTCTAGTATCTAAAATAAGGTAATGTGATATGGTGCTGGGTCGTTGTCTTTTTTGTGTTAAAATGAAATAAAAATAATTCTTGAAAGCTGTACGTAAAAAGGTTAAGAACCTTTGGTGTATAGTATACTAAATATTTACGTATTCACACTCTGGTTATATTAAACCTTCTCTCTTATTCAAGTCTCGTTCAAGTCTCCTGTCTCCCCGGTCACTGCTGTGCAGGTGTGTGTGAACGTGTCACATCAGTGTGAGCAAAAATGGACGCCCACTTGTGATTTACATGAAAGAAGAGCAGCGTTCAGCGATTCATTATTTTCTTTTTTGTGGTCTGAGGGTRTACCCGGTGCAAAAACAACTAACAGAAGAGCATAAACAAAAACGTTTGGATATCTGCAAAAAAAATTTGTAGCGAGACTCTGAGGAAGGTGAAAGTTTCTTAAAGAGAATCATTACTGATGACGAGACACAGATTCATCACTACGAGCCTGAGAGTGAACGCCAGAGTGTGAAACAGAAACATCCTCAATCACCGGCCGAGAAAAAGTTCAAAAGTCGACCAACAGCTGGAAAATTCATCAAAGCTGACAGTTTTCTGGGATTCTCATCTCGAGGGCCAGAAGTATTGGAACATTATCAAGAAAAAATGTTCAACAGTCAATAGTGCTCGTTACAGTGAGACGCTGATTAAGGAGCTGAAGATTAAACTATCCGAGGGTGTCGTGATCACACACATCTGCTCACACTGTCGACACACTGAGGTGTTCATGCGTCCTCCCTATAGTCCTGATCTCACTCCATCAGACTTTCACCTGTTTGTTCCCCTGAAAGCAGAACTACGAGGACGAGGATTCACTTCTGATGAAGACATGAAGACAGCAGTGCATTCGTGACTCGTAGCTCAGACCCAAATATTTTTTAATAAGAGAATATGAGAGCTTGTTGACAGATGGACAAAGTGTATTGCAAAGCAAGGGGTTTTTTATGTATGTAAATTATGTATTTGTCTTTTCTAAAAGTTAAATAAAATAAATCCTACAGCCAGGGTATGGATAATTTTTGACTCGACCTCTTAGCTTAGTACATCCAAAACACTCACCAGCAATTCCAATTAAAACGGACACCCTCCCCCCATATTTAAAATTATGGTACATACATATACAGTATATTCGAGGCTTTAATTACTACCAAATTATTATAATTTTATCTAAATTTGAGCATCTATTTATATCAATGACTGATAAAGAAACATTAGCATGACTGATGATTCTCTTTGGTTCCAGTTAGTGTTTTATGTTGTTATGCTGTATACCTGTTTTAGGTAGATGCTCTTGCCGGAGGAGTTCGGTCCTGTTATGACTTTCACTTTTCCCTCAGTGTCAGAACAAACGCAGGGATTTGATACGAATACAGGAGTGCAGAGCTCCACAAGAGGATGTCTGAGCCAAAAAGAAAAACATATTCGACACAATTTAATTTCCTATACAGGCAACAAAAAACAGATGACTTATAGTTAAATCAGATGAATTTGTTTATTTATTTATTTTTATATAGCATCTGCAATACTGTGCTAATTTAAAGAAAGATTTTTTTCCCCCTCCCCTTACTACTGTTTGTGTAACCTTGTCTAACCTCAAGATATATTTGGTTTAGGGGCCATTACTTTTTCCACATGAAATCATCATTTAAAAACTGTATTTTGTATTTACTCGAGTTGTCTATATGAAAATACTCAATTAAGTGTGACAAATATGCAAAAAAATTTGGATTTTTGGAACCTTGGATTACGAGCATAATTTGTTCCAGAATCAGGCTCGTATTCCAAAACACTCGTGAATCAAGCAAATTTTCCCATAAGAAATAATGAAAACTCAAATTATTCGTTCCACAACTCAAAATAATAAATACATAAAAAAATTTAATACAGTATATAAATTTAAAAAATAAAACAAATAAACCTGCACTTTACGTTTAAAAAAAAGTAATAATAAATCCCAACAGATAAGTGTTTCCGTTTGTGTTCGTTCGGTTTCCAAGTCAAAATTTATTAAAAATCTTTGCTCTTCTTGCGGAATGCTCGCAAACCGCGTTACTCGCAATCCGAGGTTCCACTGTGTATATTGCCCACTTACACACATGCACACAACCACACACGCAGGGTCAGCCAGAAAATTGTATACACCGTTTAGGAGAAGAAAAATAGTATGATGTATATTACATTAATATAACTAAGGGGACAAATACTTTTTCACAGCACAGTACAAAAGCCCCAGAGCTGACCCCTGTAGAACACCAAATGTTTTTCTGAGGTGTAGCGGTGTTACCGGGCGTGTTGCAGGTTCAGTGTGCAGCGCTCGGTGTACGCGGGTGAGCAGTAGCCGTACTCCTGAGACGCCTGGGCCAGAGACATGAGGCAGTCCAGCTCGGCGTACAGCGCTAAGATCTTATAGAGGCAGCTGCTGCGCTGCAGGATGGTGGCCTGGAGCTGAGTCATCACCGCCGTCTCCATGTCTGAACCGTGGAAAATAAATAAATAAATGAAATCAATACCTCAATATGTGAGAGCAGTTTAGGAATATAATCTGAAATTAGTACTCATGCTGTCATTTAACCATGATGAGAGTCTTGATTTGAGTTTTTTTACTTTTAAAAACAGGATGTCAGAGTGAAGATGTGTTGAAAATACCTAGCTGATTCACATAATACCTAAAAATGTTTGATATAGCTGAACCGAACAAATGCAGATCTGAAGAAACCTGAAAGCAAGTTTAGATATTCAAGAGAACAAGAAGTTTTTTTTGGATAAACCCAAGTTCATCAGATTCTCAATGCTGCCTTTAACCAAACCTGTCCAGCAGAAGAAGAAAAAGACGAAGCAGATGATCATCAAGCGTATTGGCCGGGTCTTGAAGATGGAAAGTGAAGAACAAAATTAAAGAGACTGAGGTAAAAGCTTTCAAAGTTTGGAGGAAGATGTTTTAGTGTTGTGGCCCCCAAACTTTGGAACCACCTTTAAGCTGAAAAACACCTTCCTCTTCTTCGTCTGAACAGACGTAGGTAAAGGCGATGAGGAGAAATTCTTCACCGATGATAAACTCTGAATCTGATCTCCAAACTTAACTGCATCACTAAACGACTGCCATGTTTGTTTATATCTATTTGTTTGACACTGATAAGTCGGATCTGTTTTGAGTTGGGCTAGGAGTCGAGTACCAACAGACCCGAGTAGTGCGAGTAGACGAGCTCAGCTAAACATGGTGGACCTAATCCATGTAGAAGAATGGTTAAGGGGAACTGATACAGGACAGGTCTGTTTAGAAGGAGAAAGACTCTAGCTGACGAGTGCTGAGTATTTTCAGGAATTCCAACAATGAAGAAGAGTTACAATACACAATACACCTTCAATCCTCATGGACATTAATTTACAGTACGTTTAGGCATTTGGAAGAAACTCATATCTAGAGCCTCATGGACAGTTTTGATGTGATGAATTAAGGCTCAGTGCTATAGAGTAAGATACACCCAGGTGGGCGGAGCATATACAGGTCATTTAATCAGACTGACACAAGACTAAAACTGAAAGAATGATTATAAAATAAATCAAAATGTCCTTTTTATTTTAATAGCAATATAATAGAGAGAGAGAAAAAAAATCTCTGAGTCCAATTTTAATTTTCTTAGCTCACCTCTGATGTCACAGTGCAGGTCTCCCAGCATGTTGTCCAGCTCTTTAGTTCTGGCGGTGCGATAATGAAGCCGGTCCTCTGACATAAACTGGATGAAACAGCAGAAATAAACACCAAATTGTAGCACTTTTTACATTTTTCTTTCCCTGACTGCGAGAGTTACAGAGTTTACAGTAGAAAGATTTCACCGTTCCCTCCACCTTCACTCACTCACAATAAAATCAAGACCCTCGATCTCAAAGTTCTCCTTCTCCACCATACCAGGGAGTCGAGAAACTGACAGGAGGAATCCGATCTGCAAGATGAAAAAGCACACATTCAGAAATCATGCAATTAAAAAAAAAAAAAAAATCAGGTTAAGGTAAGAAAATGAGATCAGAGAGATGGTAGACCAGAGGGATGTAAATGACGCTGCAGGAGGCAAAACGAGGGTCCAGATTCTCCAGCTCGGTCCGAGCGACATCCGTCAGGAAATCTGACAAACCCATCATCCTTCTTTTCTCTGAGATGAAGAATAAAACTCTTTAAGTCCTCATAATTTATGACGTTTTTATTTTAAGCTATGAACTTAACAAGAACACGTTTTTAATAATGATAACATGGGTACGATATTTTTCTGGCAGCTTCTGCGTTTTTTGGCCAGAAATGAAAAGAAAAAGGCTAATACTTAAGTTCTTAAAAGCCAAAAGATTCAATGTAAATAATAGTTTTTAAAAGATTCTTTAGGTGAAATATATTTTACGTTCTGTAGCGCAAGTAGCATTTTTTTCCCTGAACACCACCACACCCTCAACCGTCAGGCACAAGTGACCCATTTTTGGATTTGAAAAAGGAGCGCTCAAGTGAGACTTCGGATAAAATTTCTCGTGATTGAAGGTTTAAAGCCCATTGATATTTCCAGAAGACTTCAACCACGGTGTGGTGATGAGACTCTTAGCTGCAGTAAAACAATCAACGGTGCAAAAGTTTTAAAGAAAGCTGGGAATGACGATCCTTGAAAATGGACGGATTATTTGATGCCAACTTACGAAGGAGACGCGTCTGTCTGAGTGATCTGTACACACGATCATTCACCACTTGCACTTTACAGGAAATCGTCTGGGAGTTATTGCCACATCCCCTGCACAGTCCTGACCTCGCTCCATGACATCCCCACATGTTTGGGGCATTAAAGGAGTTCCTGGGAGGCCGGCGTTTCAGACGTGAAGCAGACAGGCAGTACGATCACGGCTCGGGTGTACTGAGAAAACATTCTACCCTGATGGTGTCTAAGCGCTAGTGAAACACTGGGATAAGTGCATTAGTGTATCAGGGAATTATATAAAGGGGTAAAGGGAGTTTTTACTCTCAGAACTGTGTTCTGTTATTCTGCACAAACAGAAGTCCCTCCTGTGCAGCGGGAGATGGAGGCATGTGACATCGAATTGAGTCACTAAAACCTTTTATTATCATCAGTTTGATTTTGTATGAATTCGTCCTACAGTACACGCTGATGCGGTTTATATCGAGTCATGATAACGCACTCTCGTCGATGACGGGGTCGACGTTCGGCTTGAGGGTGAAGCGATTCTCAGTCAGACTTGCTTCAAAGTCCACCTACAAAAAAAAAAACCAGACAATAAGAAATAAACATCCATTAAACAGATGATCGTACAGGTAGTCTTAGACTTACGAACAAGTTCTGTTCAAAAATCTGATTTGTTCTTAAGTCTGACAAAGTGAGTCTTATACGCCCTTGACACGAATATACAGTGCAAATCAAACCAGTCCAGTTGACCAAATCTGCCATCATGTGGCCAAAAACCGTAACCCAGCCTAAGGAAATGAATCTCACACAAATGTAAGAGTGTTGCCTCAGAGCTGTTTTCCACTCTATTGGACTGTGAACTCCATCTCATTGAGGATTTTCAAAAATTTGGATTATTCTCCATCAGGACAGCTTTACAGGACAGACATTTCCCATCATCGCTCTCCCGGACTGATTCATTGAAACCGGTGAGGCCGACTCATTTCTTCCCCACCAACACACACGCACACAATATACCAGATTTCAGACATTTTATACATTCACTTACTCTCTAAAAAATATTGTATATAATTGTAAGTATTGGTATCTGATGCCCTGCAGTGTCACACACATGAGGTACTTCGTGAATCGAACAGCGGTCTGTTCTGAAAATTTCTGCGGAACTTCGTAACTCAAATGTTCGTAAGTCAGGGACTAGCTCTGTATATAAAATAACAACTGGACGCTGAACTCTGGTGCCTCACCACTTTGCTGATGAGCGTAGCGATGTAGTGCAGATCGTCTGTGAGTTCCTCACTGATCTCCTGAAAGAGCTGGACGCTTTGAGGGAGAGAGCGTACAGAGTCTCTGATCCCCACTGCGCTATACACCGTCTGTATATATGTAAAATATTTACAGAACAGGTTATTAGTGTATAAGGAGGAACGGTCTGTATTAACTGTGGTAGCAGAGAGGAGGAACCGACCTTGTAGAGATTCTGCCAGTCGACCACTTTGATGTTAGACAGAGACATTCTGTGTAGCAAAACCTGATTTAAAAAGAATATGAAGGATAACAAAGATAACATTTCTTGAGGGGGGGGGGCATGGCTATAAAGGCAAGTGACAAACTACTGTACGCCAGACGACTCTTTAGTGTTCGAGTACCGGAATGTTCTTAATGTTGCGCAGGAAGCTCTGCAGCGTGTTCATGATGTCCGAGTTTTGAGGAGAGGTGAAGAACCGAATCACCTCCTGTCTTCTCCGTAACACTCTCATGTCTCTGGTGGGTCTGTGAAACCACTGGCTGGAAGGAACGGGCGAGAGGAAAATCATCACAGACGTCCTGAATCTCCTCAAAACGTCTTATTGTGTCCATTCTCTAAAATTCTGTACAGTAATTTATTACTTATCTAGTTGTAGATCACATTAGGATGAGAGAGGGAATAAAAAATGTGAGAAACTTTACCGTAGGAGTCGGGAGCCAAACTTGCATCGGCAGCGATTCAGGATTCCTGTAGCGTACACACAGAATTACACATGTAAGTGTTTACGCACAAAAATATGATCATAATATTTGAATAGTGACACTAATATTTTGTTGGAACACGTTTTGCTTTGATTTCGGTCTTGACATTGTTATGACGATCTTGTGCAATAGCACAACATTTATTTCCGTCCAAGATCTTGTGTTGATGATGTGAGAGTCAGACCCTTCATGAAGTCTTCTACAGCACATCCCAAAGATTCTCAAAGGGTTACAGTCTGGACTCAATGGTAATCCAAGTGTGAAAATAATGTCTTATGCTCTCTGAAGCACTCTCTCACAATGAATCCTGGCATCGCCATCTTGGAATATGGCGCGTGCCATCAGGGAAGAAGAAAAGCTCCATACTGTAGATTTGATGTTCTGGTGATTCAGTACATTCAGGTGGTCATGTGACTTCATTTTATTGCCTCATAACGTTGCTGAGTCTCGACCTGAGCGACTGAAGCGACCCCAGATCATAACACTGTCGCTTCATGCGCTTCCCTTCTCACCCTGACACGTCCATCACTCTGGGATAGGCTCAATCAGGACTCATCTGGTCACATGACCCTTTTCACATCCCTTCACAATCAGATCTTTATGTTCCCTAACAAACTGAAGCTTTTTTTCTGATTAGTGTCACTGATAAGCAGTTTTATTAAGGCTACACAGCTGTTGTCCTGTGAGGTCTCTTGCATTGTACATATGGAAATGCTCTTACTTTCACTATTAAACAGTTGTACTGTTGTTTTTTTTAAAGATTTGATTTCATCAAAAAAAAAAATTTCCATCACGCTCGTTCAGGATGTTTTTCCGACCCCATTTCTTCCTCGAACATCATGAGTCTGGGTTTTGATAATGTGTTTTTCCAGTTCTTAGCCCAATTTTATTAATTTAAACCTCTTGGTTGTTTTCTTTGCTTGATGCAGGACAATAATTTGACCCTTCTGAAACAGAGTGACYATCTCTGCCACGCCCACGGGATGCGTCTTCTGTCATGGTTGTTTAAGAAATAAGAAGCTCCTCACTGCGTCAGTTCAGGTTAAATAACTTGTTGAACCAAATTAATCACTGCAGTAATTATCCAGTGGAAGTCGCAAGTATTAGCTTCGTTAAATCCAGCTGATGACTTTGTTTTGTTTTAATGGCTGAGCAGTGTATTATTGTAAATATCTAACAGAGGCAAGAATTTAAAGGCATTCTCTCTGTATAATAAGCAGAATCTGGAGATATTCCATTTCATCAAGTTGCACATTGTGGGTAAAAAAGTACCAGAGTAATAATTTCTAATACAAATTTATTGAAACAAACTGTACATGTAAATTTTCATCACTGTGTCAGGATGTTGTTTGCGTTTACACTTCTTCCATCGTTCACCGAGCCTGTGGTCATAAGCCGTGCTGGACAATTTTTGGTTTGTAAGTTTGGTTTGTTCCATTCTGCTCTTTCGCTCTTTTCTCTGCACAAAAAGTTCACACTCCATAGTGCTGAGATCTTACCTCGGTCCTGAACGGCCGATGCCTGCACTACCGATGGCAAGAAATATGAACTCCTATTTACTATCGTCTATTCAGAGAGTGTTTTCATCATGCCTCCCGTGACACTACAAGTTCTAGAGCCATTAAATATTGCCTAGTTCATTTTCACCCACCCTGTACTGTAGATATAATATGACTTCTACCAAGGACTCAATTTGAGGGGGGTGTAGGGGGGGGTGGCATCCCCACTGTTGAAACAAATCACAAAAACCATCCTCTATATAAAACCACCGTACCCCCTTACCATCCCCTTTCGATTAATTATGCTGTGTATTATATCAAATTTGTCATGAAATGAAATATTAACGCGCTCTGTGTATGATCATTTATGAACTATAAATAGCGTTGATTAGCCAATCAGAATTCAGTATTGTAACGCACTGCTCACAGGCTCACGCAAGTTTGTGTCATTTTTCGCTGTTCGCATTTTCATTACGGCCATGAGAACACTTCAAGCAAAGCTTTTGACATATTTCAAAAAGAAGAGAACTAAAGGTAAAAGGTACAAAAATCCTCTCAGCAGAGACGCGATGAAAACAAAGGATTCAGTTTATCAGGGGAGTTTTAGAAATGACTGACAGTTTTAATAATTATAAAAAAAAATTTAAAAAAACGAGTTCTTTACCCAACTTGTTTAATTTCATTCTCAGTTTAAAGAGGAGGTTTTGTTTTTTCATTAGACTTTGTGCTTGGGTACAGAAGGGTCAAAAATAGATTTTTAAATCCCATAATAGTAATTTGATGAGTTGTGTGTGTGTGTGTGTGTGTTACCATAAAGACTGAGACCCTCCTTCTGTCCTGACTGCAGCTTGTAAACTGAAGGGTGCAGCTCAGATTTGAAGATCTGGAGAACACTAAAGAAATATAACAAAGGCAAAAAAAAAGCAAATAAACAGAGTGACAAATAAATGAAGAAAAAAAACAACAGAGATTCCTTGTGTAACATCTGACATCGCGCACCTGTACGCATCTTTATCCATGTAGACCACATCAGATCTGTTAAATTACATTAAAAAAACAACAATCAAACACCACACGATAAACACAAACATGCGGAATAAAATGTGGAATAAACCTTTAAAAGCAGCACTGATAGGTTGTCTCCACACACACACACACACACACACACACACACACACACACACACTGCTTTATAACATCACAGACATGTGTGAACAGTTTTGTGGTTGTTAAAAGTGGGTTCAAAATAAACTCTGTAGAGAGTCATAAAATCTAATTAGGAAATGTTTTATATTTAGATACAAGTGAAGTTTATTTTTTATACGAGGGGAATGTTTTCAGGACATTTTTGTTTTTACGTTGTGGTTTCTCCAATTAAACTTGGTTCCCTCGTTGACGATTTTTGCCAAGAGTTGCTAGCGGTGGCTCTGATGTCATGAGAAGTGAAATGCCAGAGTGGAGCCATGAATGGATAGTTTTAAGGTTTTGTTTTAAGGATGAACCCTTAAAACTAAAGCAGTGTGGATCCATGCGGCACCACAGCACCGGACCGATAAAAAAAACAAACATATTCTTATAGATATCAGGAAGTCGTGCTGGTGTGTGTGTTTTCATTACTTTTAAAATGTGTAAATTGTACTGCTGCTGGAATATGGGAATGATGTCGCAAAAATGCAGAACTAAAAATGCGTTATTATTATTATTATTATTATTATTATTATAAGGTCACAGAAACAACCAAAAGCAACCATAAAAACAGGTGAATCTGCGCCCATTTTTTTTTTTAAACTATACTATGTTTGTATAGTTGGTTAAAATTAAACAAAATTCAATTTAAAATCATATTAATAATAATAATAATAATAATAATAATAATAATAATAATAATAATAAACTGCTTAAGCACCACAAATGGAACTTACACAACTTTGGGTATAAACTTTTGCACTACATTATGATGGTACGCAAAGTCATGAAAAGTCAGATATATATAGATAACGGTGATTAGTTCTATAGTGAACTGTGAGTGTCGACGAATACTGTATATATCACTTATTATAATCTGATCTTTTTCTATTCTGATTCAG
Source organism: Clarias batrachus (assembly GCA_003987875.1). Classification (NCBI taxonomy): domain Eukaryota; kingdom Metazoa; phylum Chordata; class Actinopteri; order Siluriformes; family Clariidae; genus Clarias; species Clarias batrachus. The sequence goes on from QMIH01000524.1 coordinate 167,434, forward strand.
CGACCTCAGTCTGATCACTGAGACTGAAACTCGTGTGACTTTTACTCTACAGTTACAGGATCACAATTTTGTGCAAGGAAAGATGAACTGTAGGATGAGAGTGACGGAGGATTTCAGTGTTGGGCAAGTTTGGTATCTATGTAGTGCTGCTAAAATCACGCTCTGCTCCATTTCTTTTTTGTTCCATGTAAGGATGAGTAATATTCACACGATCCGAAATTTAAATATATACAGTAGGCTGTAAATTTATGTAAGCACCTGACAATCTAATCATTAGCCTAGTGAAGCCTGTGTGATTCCAGAAAACTGAAAAAAAAAAAAACATAAAAGAAATGGTTGATTAAACTTTAATATACTCTAGTTTTATGTGGAATAGATAAAACGGTAACGAGTGAAAAATAACCTACAGTAGGTTGCTATCGGTCGATGCGCGCTTCTTCATCACTTGGGAGATGACCGCTTGGCTTGATGTTGTGTTTTGCTTACAGTACTTCGTATCTGATAAATAAAGTCAATTGTTTATCGACGTTGACTGAGTAAGAAGAATCAATTTGTATCATTTGTTGATATCGTTCTGTACAGAGTGGTAAGTAGGGAGTCGACACCTTTTTTTTTTTCCTCCTGGTTATGCTAGTCAGGGAGTTAGCGAGGACTTTTTTTGGTTTGCTTTGTTGTTGGGTTATTTAAGTTATTGTGTTTCTAGTTAGAGGGTTTTTGTTTATTACTGTGGTCAGGTCGGGTCCTGAAGGGATTACCACATTTGTAAATATTTGTATGTATAATAAAAGTGCAGTTGATCTCACCACCCTGTTATTAGTTTTCTTTTCTTTCCTTTAACCAATTCTTTAACCAATGTTACGGCCTGACCCTATTACAACAGGTCACGTTAAAACATAATAATTGTTAAAAGTTTAAAGTTGGGGTACTCATCAAAATCAATACTCCAGGCAAACCGTTCAGGGTGAACGCAGCTTTTAAAACTTACTGTCGTCAACTCAATTCTGTGGAATCTAATACAATCAGAATATGGCTAATGACATTTTTTATTAAAATTCTATATATTTTAAAGGTTTCTGAAGGTCATACAGTGAGTAAGCGAGGAACTGCAAGATGGGAACCGGCACGCTGCTCTCTTCCAGCTCAACACCAACTCTCCTCCTGTCCAGACACTTCAGCAGCGCTCCGATGGTCCTCATCTAATAAACACACAGCAACACGTTCACTACTGACAAGACAAAAATGTACTGTAACAGATCGGTGCAACACAAAGTACAGTACCATGTCTGTGTCAATTCCAGTATTAGATTTAATTTTGACTTAACTAACATGAAACAGGCCTGAACAAAAATGATGGTACCCCTAACTTAATAGTTTGTTGCACAACCTTTTGAGGCAAHCGTTGCAATTAAACGATTCCTGTAACTGTCAATGAGACTTCTGCACCTCTCTGCAGGTATTTTGGCCTCCTCACTCCTCATGAGCAAGCTGCTCCAGTTGTTTCCGGTTTGAAGGGTGCCTTTTCCAGACAGCATGTTTCAGCTGCTTCCAAAGATGCTCAATAGGATTGAGGTCAGGGCTCATAGAAGGCCACTTTAGAATAGTCCAATGTTTTCCTCTTAGCCATTCTTGGGTGTTTTTAGCTGTGTGTTTTGGGTCATTGTCCTGTTGCAAGACCCATGACCTGCGACTGAGACCCAGCTTTCTGACACTGGCCAGCACATTTCTCTCTAGAATCCCTTGATAGTCTTGAGATTTCATTGTACCCTGCACAGATTCAAGACACCCTGTGCCAGATGCAGCAAAGCAGCCCCAGAACATAACAGAGCCTCCTCCATGTTTCACAGTAGAGACAGTGTTCTTTTCTTCATATGCTTAATTTTTCCGTCTGTGAACATAGAGCTGATGTGCCTTGGCAAAAAGTTCCATTTTTGTCTCATCTGTCCATAGGACATTCTCCCAGAAGCTTTGTGGCTTGTCAACATGTCCCTGGTGGTCTAGTGGTTAGGATTCTGCGCTCTCACCGCCGCGGCCCGGGTTCGATTCCCGGTCAGGGAATGAAGACTTTCGGGGCAGTGGTGGCTCAGAGGGCTAAGGCACTGAGTTACTGATCGGAAGTTCAGCGGTTCGATTCCCAGCTCAGCCAGGTTGCCATTGTTGGGCCCTTGAGCAAGGCCCTTAACCCTAACTGCTCCAGGGGTGCTGTACCATGGCTGACCCTGCGCTCTGACCCCAGTTACGCTGGGATATGCGAAGAAGGAATTTCACTGTGCTGTAATGTATATGTGACAAAATAAAGGCTTTACTTTACTTTACTACATGTACTACAACAATGGTGTCCTCCTTGGTCGTCTCCCATGTAGTCCACTTTGGCTCAAACAATGACGGATGGTGCGATCTGACACTGATGTTCCTTGAGCATGAAGTTCACCTTGGATCTCTTTAGAAGTCTTTCTGAGCTCTTTTGTTACCATTGGGATTATCCGTCTCTTTGATTTGTCATGAATTTTCCTCCTGCGGCCACGTCCAGGGAGGTTGGCTACAGTCCCATGGATCTTACATTTCTGAATAATATGTGCAACTGTAGTCACAGGAACATCTAGCTGCTTGGAAATGGTCTTATAGCCTTTACCTTTAACATGCTTGTCTATAATTTTCTTTCGAATCTCTTGAGACAACTCTTTCCTTCGCTTCCTCTGGTCCATGTTGAGTGTGGTACATACCATGTCACCAAACAACACAGTGACTATCTGGAGCCCTATATATAGGCCCACTGACTGCTTACAAGATTGTAGACACCTGTGATGCTAATTAGTGGACACACCTTGAATTAACATGTCCCTTTGGTCACATTATTTTCAGTATTTTCTAGGGGTACCATCATTTTTGTCCAGGTCTGTTCATTTTTTTAATAATTCTGTTGAAGCATGGTTGAAAAGCAATGTCTGACTTTCATTGGTTAACATTCATAGAATTCTTATTTATTATTACTTTTTGTCAGATTAAAGTTATTTATGTGACCATTGTGAGTTTCTCTTTCATTGACCGAAGGGTACCAACACTTTTGTCCACGTGTGTAATTCATTTAATTGACTGCTTAATCGTGCGCCAAAATTATTTCTCTACTTCTTATAAGAAATATTTGACACGTACACTTTAAAACATATACAGCATATTTGATAAACAGGAAAGCCTGTTTTACTGTCCTTAAACCCGAGTGACACGCTTGTGGAACTCACCATTAACACAGAGTCGAACGGGATGCAGGAAGAGAGATACGTGAGTCGGTCCTTCTCAGTGATGGACGGAGGGAGAAAAGGGAGGTGTGCTGAGAGAAGTCTCTGTTTACTGACCTCCAGTCCTGAGAATAATTTCCACAATTGTAGTTAACTTAAGTTAAAGAATTCCTAAATTATTACGTAATAATCTTAATGAAATTTGTGATGTTCTTAATGAGAGCAGGTTACGTTCCGAAGAATAAAAATGCGAGACACACCCTGTGTCATGATGCTATAAGAAACTAATCAGGGACATACTGGGGTAAAGGATCAGTTCACTGTTCCTGCACGACAACGTTGAATATAAGTTTTAAAGATTTATTAAACAGTAGGATGCTTTTTATCCATTTATAAATACATGAAACAAGAAAATAACTACTCTTCCTGTTACTGACAACTCCTGTACTGTATCTTGGCAATCTCAGAAAACTAGTGTGATCAAAAATTCCCCGCACTCTGTAAATTCTAAAAATTGTAGAATTTATTTACATTTATTTTTAGAAAGGACAAACACATGTTTTTTCTACATTAACCTCCTTGCTTTTCAATACACTTTGTCCATCGGTCACAAAGCTTTCGTATTCCCTCATAAAAATGTTTCAGGCTGCGCTCCAAGCCACGTGTCTTCACATCATCATCAGAAGCTTTCAGGGGACCAAACATACAGTATAGTGAGGATGCTTCATCACCTCAGAGTTTCAGCAGTGTGGGCAAAAGTGTAAGATCTCGACCTCCATTTTATCAAAGTTTAGTCTTCAGTTCCTCAATAAGCGCCTCACTGTAACAAGCTCTGTTGATTGTTGAACCTTTTTCTTGATAATGTTCCAATACTTCTGGCCCTCAAGATGAGAATCCCAGAAAACTGTAAGCGTTGATGAATTTTCCAGCTGATGGTCGACTTTTAAACTTTTTCTTGGTCATGAATGAGGATGTTTTCGTTGCCGTTTACTGTCTCGTTACCTGTAATGATTCTCTTTAAGAAACGTTCACCTTCCCTAGTATCTCTCTAGTATCTCTCTGAACTTTGTTTGCAGAAATCCAAACGCTTCTGTTTATGTGTGGCTGTGGGTTGTTTCGGCACCAGATACACCTTTAGACCACAAAAAAAGCACAAGGAATCCCTGCAATCTGTTCTTCTCTCATGTAAATCACAAGTGAGACGTCTGATTTTGCTCGCAGCGCAGTTACACTGACATACAGAGAAAAGGTTTAATATAACCAGAGTGCGGATCATTTTTGACTCACTTATTGTTACTTCTTATGCATTATGATATAATATTACAATCTCATGCGTACTGTGTGTTTAAATCATGTTTTTAAATCTCATGTTTGAAAGAACACTTTAAAATGTACATGGTGAAAATGACCCTGTTAATTCGTGTCCTTACCGAAGTTAGCGTTGGGATAAACTACAATTTCCGGTCTGTAGTCTGGATTTGATGCTACAATACACAAAGAAGGAGAGGAATAAACCTGTGTAGTTTCCATGACTTTACTCCACCCAGAGCACCGAACAGATCTCACCGAGCGCTCGGATAAACCGGGACAGACTCCTCTCCTGCTTCGCGCTGATGATGAGGACGCGAGGGCTGAGCTCATGTACAACTGAAAAACAGAAAAGTTATGAGATGATCACACGAGTGAAAATAAAGGGATGTGCTCAGGGAAATTAACTGTTTAGACATGAAGTACAACACATGCAGTGCATTCACTGTGTGTGCAGGGTTTGTGCTTTTGAGGTACAGAAGAGCTGAGGTGTGAGTCAGAAGGTCAGAAAGAGAGAGTGTGGAAAAAAGAAAAAGAAAAAAGAGTATTGAAAACCAGGAAAAGAAAAAGACATGAGAAGAAAGAAAGAAAGTAAGAAAGAAATTGGAAGATCAGGAAAAGTCGGTAAGCAGGAAAAGAGAAGGAAAAAAAGACAGAAGACGAAGGAAAGATGAAAGTAAGAAGTGAAAATGAAAGTAGTAAATCAGGAAAAGTCAGGGAGAAAAAAAGCTTAAAAGTAAAATAGAAAAAAAGAAAGATTATAGAAAAGATAGGAAAAAGAAAAAAGAAAAGGAAAAAAAGAAAGAAGGGAAAGAAAAAAAACAAGAAAGAAAAAATAAATGAGAAGATCAGGATAAGCCAGGAAGCAGGAAAAGAAATGGAAAGAGAAAAAAAAAGAAAAATGACAGAAGACAAAGTAAAGACAGAAGATAGAAGTCATAAAATAAAAGTAGAAAATCAAGAAAAGTCAGGAAGAAATAAAGGAAAGCAGTAATGGAAGTATCCAGGGCAGCATTAGTTAATAACAAAAAATTATTATTATTATTATTATTATTATAATTTAATATTATTTACCATGGTGGTAAAGTGTGATTATGTAAGCGCACTTGTTACAAACACCCATGTCCAACAAATGTCTCTGTCATGACAGAGACATTTTTTTTTATGTTGTTCTTTTATATGAACATTCATTACCTGAAGGTCTTCATGTGTCTCTGTATGATTTTATTAACAGAAGGATGAATGTGCAGGTGTACACATGTTCTATTAAAGTTAAGTTTCGAGTGAGTATGATATTATTGAATAAAATGACAATGATGGGTGCAAAAAATATTTTAAAACCATCTAGTAACCAACTTCCAGAACGGTTTATTAACACTTCGATTAGGGATGTGTTTTACTTCTGTCCAGCAGACTGAGGTCCCGGTTATCTACAGTGTCAGGCATGACATTCAGACTACAGTCTTTACTATCGTAGAAGCTCAGCCCGACCTGGCCATGATGGACAAGTACACACAGGAGAACCTAAAGAATCATACACACACACACACACACACACACACACACACACACACAGGCTGGTGAAGGAACAATAAATGAGTAGAGGAACCAACTTGTTTGGTATAAAAGGAATTAAATACTTCAGGATGTCCTGTTACAGGAAAATGCTCAACGTTATGGTGTTAAGTGCTTCTCTGCTTAATCACACCACCATGTCGTTGATTATTTTCATCTTTCTATCATAATTCATTCACCTCAGAAGTTTCCTCATTTTCATCTCCATCTCCATCCAGACCGGCGTCCCGGGATGCAAAATCTCCTACATGTGTAACGTTATCAATACTCGCCTCTGCCATGCTGTTACTGTAATATTAGAGTCCTACAGGGGAAAATTATTATTTTTTTAAATAATTAATGAAATAATTTTCATTAAACTCATATTAGGTAACACAAACTATCTTTCTATATATACAACATGATATGTAAAAAAAGAAAAAAAAGAAAAAGAAAAAAACACTAATCTTAAAAATATACATATCTAATAAACATTTTGCAAATAAATGATAAACATGATAAAGTATAAGGCTATTTAGTTTCACTAGCACCAAATTTAGTATTTTCTTTAGCAATGGTAATAAAAATGTAAGTTTTTAAGCATAAAAATATCAATATCAATCAGCCCTCTTAACTTACAATAAAACCGATAATGTGATTGTTTTCTAAACATTGTTCATTATTTCCTCTTAGATTAATATTAAAAAATATATGTATTAAATAAACAAACAGTTTTACATAAATAAATAACATAATACTTATGCATACATATGTTAGTTACAAACATTAGTTAGTTTAGCTGGATATTATCTGTGCACCTGCTAGAATGAAGAAGACTTGATAGATATCTTTTAGTAACTGATGATAAAACTAAATAAATATAATAACAAACATATTCTTTTACATTTTAACAACAGGTGAAAAAGTATAGCTTGTAAAAATCATCTTGATTAGCCAGGGTCCAAAGCTGAGAGTCGAGTGCAATGAGTCGATTATCCGATGCCAGGTCTTTTAAACGTAAGATTCATTGGAGTCGACTCCAAAGCTTCAGAATCAATTCGACTTTTTTCTGAAAATTATTATCCCCACAATTTAGGTTACTTCAACGTAGTAAAAGGCCAAACATACGACGAAAAGCTGGTTTATAACTGAATAATATTGCAAACAAGCTAAGGTGATTTACAGCAGCTTGAGTTAGCTTTCCCAAGCTTGCTAACTATATAGCTAACTAAACTACATTGTTTCTTTTGACATATCTAGCCTTACCAATCACATTAATTATTTAAAAAAAACAGATTCTAATATAAAAATAAAATATATAATAAGTGACCATTTTTAGCTAATAAAAAGCATCTTAATTACCCAACGTCTAAGGCTGGGAGTCGATTCCAAACAGTCGATTCTCCGATGCCAACGCTTTTAATACGAAAGATACATTGGAGTCGACTCCAAAGTTTCAGAGTCGATTCTATACATAAAAATTGATTTTTGAAAAATATAATTTCATAACCACATGTATTAGCAGCTTTGTTTTAGGAAACATATTGGAATGCAAAATATACGACAAAACTGAATAACTGAATAATATCGCTAATTCGAAATAATTTAAAAGCTGAAAGGAGCCGAGGGGATTTAGCTTGTGTTAGCTTTCCAAAACTTGCTAACTAAATAGCTAACGAAATTCTTATACCAGTGCTTCTGTTGACATACCTAGCCTTAAATCACTCTAATCTACTAAAAAAAAAAAAAATACTAAGTTACAATTTCTAGCTGATAGAAGCATTTTAGTTACCAAACGTCCAAGACTGGGAGTCGATTCCAAAATGAGTCGATTCTCCTATTCAAAGGTTTTCAGAAACACAAGTTCATTGGAGTCGACTCCAACCTGATTCGAAACAAGATTATTTTCTAATAAATACCTCAACATTGGCAGTCTATGAACATTATACTTTTAAAAACTTACAAAAAAATATTAATTACACAACAAACAGCTAGTTTGCCATTGAATACTAAAAAGATTTTAAGGCTGAAAGGAGCGGAGGTAGATGTTTTAACGTTTTAGCATTAGCTTCTACAAGAGTTGTACAATGAAACTGGAAAGCTGGTTTTAGACCACAATTATTCATTATGGTATAGGGCCTCCTTCTGCTGCCAATACAGCATCAATTCGTCTTGGGAAGGACAGATACAAGTCCTGCTCAGTGACCAGAGGGATTTTGAGTCGTTCTTCTTGCACAATAGTGTCCAGGTCACTACGTGATGCTGGTGGAGGAAAACATTTCCTTACTCGCTCTTCCAAAACACCCCAAAGTGGCTCAATAATATTTAGATCTGGTGAGTGTGCTGGCCATTAAAGTGTTCACCTTCACTTTAATGTTCATCAAACCACTCTGTCACCAGTCTTGCTGTGTGTATTGGTGCATCATCACCCTGATACACGGCACCGCCTTCAGGATACAATGTTTGAACCATTGGGTGCACATGTTCTTCCAGAATGGTTCAGGGTTCCTTGGCAGTGACGTGCTCATCTAGTACAAGTATTGGGCCTAGGGAATGGCATGATATTGCAGCCCAAACCATCACTGATCCACCCCCATGCTTCACTCTGGGCATGCAGCAGTCTAGGTAGTTCGCTTCTTTGGGGCGTCTCCACTGTAGCTCTCCCTGATGTGGGAAAGACAGTGAAGGTGGACTCATCAGAGAACAATACATGTTTCACATTGTCCACAGCCCAAGATTTTCGCTGCCTGGACCACTGAAACTGTCGTTTGGCATTGGCACGAGTGACCAAAGGTTTGGCTGTAGCAGTCAATATTGACCCCGTGGAGCTCCAGACGAACAGTAGAGTTGAGGTGCACATTTAATTCTGCAGTGAGTTGGGCATCTGTGGTTTCATGTTTTTTGGATACAATGCGGGTTAGCACCCGGACATGCCTTTCAGACAGCTTCCTCTTGTGTCGACAGTTACTCCTGTTGGATGTGGTTCGTCCTTCTTGGTGGTGTGCTGACATTATCCTGGATACCGTGGCTCTTGATATATCACAAAGTCTTGGTCACAGATGTGCCAGCGAGACGCGCACCAACAATTTGTCCTCTTTTGAACTCTGATATGTCACCCATAATGCTGTGTCCATTGCAATGTTTTAAGCAAAACCTTCACACTCCGCTCTTACTGGTGGAATGTGCAATCAATGAAGATAACAGGTTTACCCATAAACCCTTATATTACTCCGATAAGTTTGTTATTCTCCAACTAAAGCGTTTTATAGGTCTGGGAGTCGATTCTTAGAGTCCATGCTTTTTTTTAAGGGAGTCGAATCCTCAGTATCGATTCTATACCTAAAGGCGTTCGACTGCTTTTAAAAGATTGTCCTGTGTCTCTGGATTTTGAATTGCATTATTATAAAAACACCTTTAATCATGGAAGAAGGTTGATTTGACATTGTATGGATTACAGAATAGAAAAGGGATAGCTTGACCCTGCTATTTCAGAGTAACAAAAATATTCATAACTGATATGGCTATTTATTTTAACATTCTAAAATTGTGAATTTATGTACATATCGAATATATACCACAATTTGAAAATGTATAAAATTTGAAATAAAACTTAATAAAACTAGCTTATAGTATCAGCATGATAATGTTCATACAGTATGTATTAAACAGCTTCTACCTACTGTACAGCCCTATGACAGTATTTAGCTTAAAGCTGCCTCAACACCGTAATCAAAAATCATAATCACAATTATTTACCACCTGTACACATTGACATTGAAACTTGAACCGTGTATTTATTTAATAATAATAAAAAATGAACAGTGGATTTTCTTGAACATAAATTATAAGTCATTAAAATAAAAAAGGGCAAATAAAAAATGAATGTAAAAAAAAAAAGAGCCACAACCCTGCTGAAATGAGTTTAGGCTTTTAGTGAGAGGTGAAAGTGAAACTAAAGTTAGCTAGCTTGACACAGTCCCTGTTTCCTACTTGGACCGTCATTACTTTAAAAAAAAATTCCTATCAGTTAATGATATTCAAGAAACCCTTACTGTTCAACTAGATATCAGAACAACCGCATATGAACATAATATAAACATCCACAACAGATGTCTGTGCACATCCCTGCTAATGATGAATAAAACTCAAGCAATTTACTAAAATAAAGACTAAATTTCTAAATTATATACAATATAATGGAAAACGTCTACAGTCTGTAGTGTACTTCTAAAAAAATAAAGAAAGCAAGCTAAAGTGACAACATTCTCAAACAAAATGGAATAGAAACTAGATGAATTAAATATTGCATTGTATCATTACAAAGAACCTAATGTTTGCTTTGCTGCTACAAAAATGTTGTATATTCACATGGCTCAGGTCATCAGTCACTGTAATCTAAAATACTCAACGTTTAACATTCGGTATATCCAGTCTCTACATGCTAGGCTAACACACCAGGCTAATAATGAAATATTTGCTCATACATGAATTACAGGATGGTAACAATAGTGCAGTAACTCTGAATATATAGTGAAAACATTTCAAATTCAGTATTTTATCACATTCTGATTTTACTGTAACGGCGGATATGAGGTTAAATTTGATGATCCAACATACAAAACTCCATCATGTAACATGCCAACATTGCTAACTTTTATGTTCATTCATTTAATGCATTGTTCAGTTTTTCTTATTATTATTCCTGCAAAATAATAGTTTGTTGTTAGCTTGATTGTTGGTGATCTTGGGTAGCAATGCAACAACATCGAGATAACATTAACATTACACAAGCAAACTATTTAGCTAGCTAGTGTTACTGTAGGTACAAGATCTTTATTGTGCAATTAAAAACAAGTTAACCAACACGGTTAAAGTAAAGATTTAGGGATGTGTCTCTAGGTAAATTCAGATTGTGTTTTATTTCATTACCAACCCTTCAGTAGTGATATATGCACTAATGTTTAATGTTTGCTCTGCAGTCAGAGGGATTTTGGTGAGATGAACATACTGTAACGCGACTCTTTAAATACACTGGCCATGAACGTCTATGTGAACATATTCAAGTACTGAATAAAGAGTTAAAGTGGTATTAATGCTATACAAAATTAAAGTGCAATCAGTTCAAACTAACAACTTTCAATAACTTGCATAAATAATATAAATTATCTAAGATTATAATAAAAATATAAACGCTAGCAAAATTCAAAAGGCAGCGTAACGCTTGATGCTTGATGTTCAGTTCCAGATAATAAAAAAAAAACTTCAATTTCATCTATTTGGCCAATTTTTTCTTTATCAATGATCCTTTTTAACTGGATGTCATTCTGAAATGGATATTTTCCTTTATATTTTTCTTCATACAGATTTTTAATCTGGATCTTTTTTTTTTTCCTTTTAATCTGGTAGTTCTTTTATCTGCACACCCAATTTGTAAAATGCAAATGTATAAATTTATCATTTCAAATTGTCCTAATGTGGATATCTGATAATTTTGATTTTTTTTATAATCAAGGTGTTGAATTTTGTCTTTTCATAAGCTATATATATCCTAATTTTAAATATCTTAATTTGGGATAATTTGTACTAATCTTACCTGGAAATTGGTTAAATCTGAATTTAAGATTAAAATCAGATCTTGTTCTGGACTGATATCTTCATCTTAATTTAGATATTTTCCATTAGGTAATTTTTATTGATTTTTAAGAACTTCCTAATCTGGATGTCTCATAATCCTGACACAGTATCTTAATCTGAATGTTTTAATCTGAACAAATTTTTAACTTTTCATCTGTTCATCTTCTATACCGCTTCTCCTATACAGGGTCATGGCAGGCCTGGAACACATCCTAGGAGACTTCGGGCACGAGGCAGGACACAGCCTGGACAGCGTGGCCATCTATCACACACACAGATACTCACTCACACACACACACTCACACGCTTTGGGAAATTTGGAAACCCAGTAAACATGGGAAGAACATGCAAACTCCGCGAACGCAGACCCGAAGCGGGAATCCAAACCGTCGACCCCAGAGGTGCGAGGCCGCCACGCCGATACATTTTTAATGGGAATTCCTTAAGCTAGACTTCTCATAATTCAGACATCTTAACCTGGATGTTTTAAATTGAACTTTTTTTGTGTGGATATCTTAATGTGGCGTCTTCTTAATCTGGATATCTTGAACTAGATAATTATTAGAATCATTCATAACTCAAAACAGTTGTTTTAATCTTATTTCTCATTTTTAAGTTAAATCTGTTTTCAAAGGAGTAGCTTTGTGTGTAACACCAAATCCCTGAAAACAGGAGGACGTGTTCTTCTGGACTCAGGGTTGGTGATGAAATGGACTGCGTTTAGGAGTGATGTTTGTCGTCCTCTTGCTGGAGACTCAGCGGTAGAACGGCTCGTCTGGGCGAAACCCGTAGGCAGTGGCAGGCCGGCCGTTTGATCCGTTGCTGTGGAGACAGAAATAAGAGCGAGGACAGGTCATGCATACGTGCAGTCACTAGATGGCGCAGTTTTACTTCTATTAGCTGGATTTATTTTCAAATATACAAAAATATTTTTCAAATGCAGTGTAATAAAAGTGCAGTGCTCTCACTGAAAAGGTCATCGGCCTTGATGTGAAAATAACGTCATGTCAAAGCTCTAAGAGTCGCAGGGGCCTAAAGTGTCATGAATTTAACATCACATCAGCTACCTCACCCGCTCACATCAAACCTCAAATCTTTAGACATATTATTACTCTAATAGATAGGAATATCTTCTTCGCTGTACAGAAGAGCACACATGGCTTTGAATTCAGGAGATAAATCACAAGTATGTAAAAAATAAATCCTACTGTCTCACGGCGAAATCATTTAGAAATATAAATGAAAAATAAACCAATATTGAAACAGTTTTTTTTTTTATGAAGCCAGATTACTATAAATCACTACAGTAACATAAGTGGAATAGTTTCAGTCTGTAAAAGTCGACATTCTTATCATCATTAGCAGATAAAAACATATCGCGTTGAAAGTGCACCTGGGGCTCATTTTAATTCCATACACACAGAAGTATTGTACCGTCCTGATCACCAGCAGTCTGGCATTTATCAGAGACGAGTTCCTGCACTGAATCTCATAGGTGGGAATTTCAAAACTTCAACCTCATTAAAGAAAAAAAATGCTGCTTTGTAACTAGAACATGCAAAAAAGGACGCGAGTCCGAGTTCTGACTTTCTGACTGGCAAGTCGAAACGTAAGTCGAGCGCAGTACCTTTAATGTTCAAGTCAAAGCAGGACTTTTGATTGTGCTGATTGTTACTTTTGATCGTTACCCACAGTTCGGAGAATAAAAACGCACTTTACTTCTCTATATAATCTCCTGCTACACTAATGCACTTATCCCAGTGTTTCACTAGTGCTTGAGGTAGAAAGTTTTCTCAGAGATACAGTATGAGCTTCACGTCTGAAACGTCGGCCTCCCGGGAACTCCTTGAATGTTTGCCCAAGCATGTGGCTTCTGTAAATGTTCATCACTTTTACATCTTCAGAAACATGATCACAAGTCCCTGTTTGACTTGAACACCCTTCGTAAAATAACCGCATCCATGTCCTTACCTTGACATGTATCATTCTAGATTGCACAACTAAATCCCAGTTTTCCTGTGTCAGTGCCTGTTTTTTTTTATTTTATTTATTTTATAAACCTTTAGAAAGCCGTGTTCTGCATGCCAGCCTCTCGGATTCTCTAAATTAGTAACTACTTCTGAATGTTCTCCAAGTTGAGACGCAGCCCATGACAACAATCAGGACGTCTGTGGAAAGTTTTAAACAGACCCAGACAGAGCTCGTCAGTGTGTTTAACGTCGCGCTGCGCTGATCCAACGGGGGTGTTCCTGCTCTGACGTCCCGTCTGGTGAATGCAGGCTTCTGATCCATCAAGATGTACATCAAGAAGCCCGGGCGAGCGCGTGAACAATGCGGCTCGTGTTCCCGCTGCCCGGGCATCGCGTAAAAACCAGGCATGATGTGGAGAGAATCTACAGGTTGTTTGTTATTCATGACAAAAACGAAAGAAAGAAAAAAATGTCAATATGTATTTAGATCGAAAATATTTGCTTGTTTATTGTGGACGGGAATCGGGAGACGCCCGCGCGATCGGGATCCATCGGGAGCCGGTGGAATGAACTCAAGCTCAAGGATGGAGTGTATACACTGCTACAGTATACACACACTCTTTATATAAAATGTGAGATGTTTGCTTCGCTCATAGCTGCCTACATTCAGTACCCGTGTACCAAATGTGGATTTGTGTTGAGGTGTTACTCATTCTCAGGTTTACGACGTCCTGACTGCAGCTTGAAATCATCACACTGTTAACCTTCACTGATCAAGTTCCAACAAAAGCGTCTCCGAGATACCTCCATGATTTGACGACTATAAAAAAAACATCAGGGCCCGTATTCACAAAGCTTCTTAAGCCTAAAAGTTGCTCCTAGCGATGAAATTCTAAGAAAAATCTAATCTAAGAATTAGGGAATTTCTTAGAATTTCTCCTTAAATTTAGGATTAAATCTTAGTAAAGATAAAAATGATTCACAAAACATCTTAGGCCTAAAAACAGCTCCTAAGGTAAAAATTGTTAAGAGTAGAGAGGAGGACGTTTAAGAGGCTTAAGAGTTTCTCTAGCAGAGGACAAAATGGCGGAAGGAAGAAATATTCTCCAAACACTGAACGTAAAGCTAAAAGTAACTACTGCTCTTCTGTCCAATTTGGTTTTCTTGTTGTTTTACGTCCTTCCATCTCTCATGGATTGTTGACTACAGACCATCCAAAAGTGCGACTTAAACAGACCTGTGATCATGTAAACTGTAAAAGCTGAGACATTTCGCTCCCATCAATCTGAAATGGATCACAAGTAATAAAATCAGTACGATAAATAAATGTGAGAACTTAAATACAGTAACTACTGTGTGGAAATTGGTTCCTTCAAAAGTCGACACATTTTCAACATTCAGCTGTTTAATTATCTCTAAGTCATTTAGCCGATAACAGAAACTTTGCATAAAGTAGCCTGTAGTCATGATGATACAATTTCTTCTTATACAAAAATGATGATTTCACTGTCTGTCCTATTATCATATAGTCTGTTTTCACAAAGAGCTCATTTCAAAACCTTTGCAGAGGTCAGAGGTTATTTTTTATTAACCAATCACAGTCCTTGAATTGCTGCATCGTCCCTAGCAATGGTTCCAACCACACCCCCCTCACTAAGAAAGGTTTTTGTACTTTTCTAGCTCAGAGTTTCCTAAATCACTTTTAGTCTAGGACTCCCAGCTAGGACTTTTTAAGCTAAGATAGGAGCTCTCTGAGAGAATTCGAAGAAGCTTTGTGAATACGGGCCCAGCTTTTTAATCCTGTTGTGACGCAGCATGAGGATTCTGAATTTTAAAAAATCCACTCAAAAAGACAAGTACATTGTACATTTTCTGCATCATCTCCTTACTTTTCAATACACTGCGTCCATCTGTCAACAAGCTCTCGAATCCTATCTTTAAAAAATGTCTTCGTCCTCTTAGTGCTGCTTTCAGAAGTGTGCGGACGTGTGTCGTAACGCGAGATCACGACGCCCTCGGATATCAGATATCAGTCCTCAGTGTTTAATCTGAAGTTTAGTCTTCAGCTCTTCAATAAGCGTCCCGATGGTGTTCCGATACCGCAGAAAACTGTAAACACTGATGAATTTCCCAGCTGATGGTGGACGTTTGAACTTTTTCTCGGTCGGTGATTGAGGATGTTTCTGTCCCGTACTCTGCCGTTTACTGTCAGGCTCGTAGTGATGAATCCGCGTCTCGTCTCCGGTAATGATTCTCTTCAAGAAACTTTCTTCCTCCTCATAGTATCAGTTCAAATTTTGTTTGCAGATATCCTGAACACACACACACCTGCACAGCAGTGACTGGGGAGACAAAAGGCTCGGATAGAGAGCGCTGATAAACACTCTCGACATTTTCTAAAAAAAAAAAAAAAAAAGACTTTATCATGACTCTCTCAATCTGCTTCTAATCGAACTCTAACAAGAATGTGATTCGATTCTGAATTTAATGTAAGACTTAGGTAGAGACGTATTATAAAGATGTGAGCTGCTATACTGTGCTGAAGAAACATGCTGAACTTGTTATTTATTAAGATGCAGATTCGGGACCTCCGAGTGGCGCCGTGGTAAAAGCGCTCGCCCTATTATTCAGATATCGTGAGTTCGAATCCCGGGTGGTGCTGTCAGCTCTCTCTAGACCTCTCGCAGCAGGAGGTCTAGAGAGAGCTGATTGGCCGAGCTCTCTCAGAGGGGAGGGATGAGAGGTACTTAGCGCTCCCACATTAATCACAGCTCTACAGCCAATCAGGGGCGTCTGTGAGCTCACGCAAGCGGATGGAGCGGATAGCGCTGTCCTCAGAGTGTGTGACTCCGCCCCCAACGGTGCGTGAGCGAGCAGTTCGAAAAAGATGTGGTAGGTTGGCGTCACGTGCTTCGGAGGAAACACGTGATAGTCTTCGGCCCTCCCGGCTGAGTGGTTGTAGTAGCCTTAATGTGGAGCCCCCTAGTGACGGGGAGGAATTGGACACGACTAAATTAGGGAGAAAATCTGGGAAAAAATCCAAAAAAGAAAAAGATGCAGATTCGGTTAATAGTCACATCATGGACTTAACAGCACAATGTAATGATTTTTTTGCATAGCCCAGTGAGGAAGTCGGGGTCAGAGCGCAGAGAGCGCAGGGTCAGAGCCTTGCTCATGGGCTCAACAGTGGCAGCTTGGTGTTGCTGCGACTTGAACCCCTGACCTTAACCATTTGAGCCTCCACTACTCCTATAATTTATATAGTATAATTTATTTAACAATCTAAATATTCATTAGGCAGCGGCTCCGTTTTCACTGCGCTCTGGAGAGTTTTGTGATTAACAGGGCTAGAACTGCGAGTGTGAGTGATGAAATCTGAGTGTGTATTGCTGCAGGAGTAGTGAGTGTGTTTCGCCAGGGTGTAACAGAGCAAAATCTGTGGAAGTGTAACAGAGCGAGGACTGTGAGCGTTCCTGATCAAAGAGCTGTGAGTGTGAATCATTGGAAGGAGAGCTGCGAGTGTGTTTCATTAGCGCAAGAGCTACGAGTGCGTACCATTAGAGTAAGAGCTACAAGTATGTACCATCAGAGCAAGAGCTACGAGTGTGTATCGCGTGAGCGAAAGCTGAGAGTGTGTAACATTAGTGCGAGAGCTACGAGTTTGTATCATTAGTGCGAGAGCTACGAGTGTGTATCATTATAGCGAAAGCTGAGAGTGTGTATCATTAGAGCGAAAGCTACGGGTGTGTATCATTAATGCAAAAGCTGTAAGTGTGTATCATTAGAGCGAGAGCTGAGTGTGTATCATGAACGCAAGAGATGCAAGTGTGTATCATTAGAGTGAGAGCTGCGAGTGTGTCATTGGAACAAGAGCTGCGAGTGTGTATCATTAGAGCAAAAGTTGCAAGTGTGTATCATTAGAGCGAAAGCTGCGAGTGTGTATCGTTAGAGCGAAAGCTGAGTGTGTATCATTAATGCGAAAGCTGTGTGTGTATCTTTAGAGCAAAACCTGTGAGTGTGTATCATTAGAGCGAGAGCTAGAAAATCTTCTCTTTTAGTCCAATGTGTGTGTGTGTGTGTGTGTGTGTGTGTTGTGATCCTCAAGATTTCAGACAGATGGATGATAATAAAACTGTCTCAACTCACCATGAACTAAAGTCTCCATACTGTGCATAAGGGTCCGGACTCAGACCTGCATCAGGAGGCATCCCTTCTGTGACCCAACACACACACACACACATGCGCACACA
>QMIH01000524.1:205365-221270 GCA_003987875.1 Clarias batrachus
TGTAAATTCATATTAAACAGGTAGAATAATTTTTGTTTCAGTTTCAATAAAAATAAACGCCTGATCTCTCTAACTCTCTCTCTCTCTCTCTGTCATTATTATTATTATTATTATTATTATTATTATTATTATTTTCAGGCATCATGTTTTAAACTCTAAAAAAATAATCTTTTAACTATTTGTCATGTAAAAATTATTAATTTTAATATTAAATTTAAATAAATGAAATAAACATTAACTGTCATTTTAGGAATAAAAACGTAAAAGTAATAATAATAACAATAATTGAATGTATTAATATAAAGAGAAATTATATATATTAAATAATAGTAGATTTACAGCACAGTACAGAAATATCTAAAAATGTAAAATAATAAAAATAAAATACATAGGACACAGAAATAAACCAAATATAAAATATATTTTTTTTTTAAATACAAAATATAAGAATATATTAAAAATTATATACAAATATATTCAATAACAGTATATAGAAAATAATGTAAAGTACATAATAATATGTAATATAATAATATCTATAATATAAAATTATGAAATCATTTTATTTACAGTACGAGTAGGATTGTAAACACATATTACAGAGGTATAATTATTTTTATATAAAATATCGTGTCAGGATATAATGTTAAACAATCCTGTAGATATAAATCCAGTATATTAATAAAGTACAGCTGTTTAATTAGAGCAGAATTAAATCTCTGTGCTGTAGAGGAGTGATGGAGCTGAAACACACCCTGACTGCATTTAAGCCTCACTCCTCTGCTGTTCACTCCGTCTAATTCTGGATTATTGAGATTAATAAAATAATAAATCTATAAAAATTACCGTTTCAGATACTGCGCGTCATCAGACTGCATGTTATTCTCTCTTTATAATCCGTTTAGCTCAGATTTAACAGGATTAAACTGCTGCCGATGGCAGATTATTGATGCACAGACTCGCGTTCCAAACGCATCACTAGTGCGTGTGTTAGTGCACTCCGTAGTGTACACAGCGATGGGGGTTAAACCACAGACAAGTGCACTATAAACAGAAAAATGAATCATTTGAGACGTGACCTCATCAACCGGAGTGTATTTCTGCTGGAGTAAAAATCGTCGCTGCATTGAGATCCGTGTGTTAGAGCGCCACCGTTAGGGCTGGAGGAAAGGTGAAATGAATTATTGAGAGTTTGAATCTTCACCATTGTTTCTCCTTGTGCTTTGTATTGCATTGTCTGTGTTGTGTATTGTTATGCACTGTATTACATTGTCTATTCTGTTTAGTTTTGTTGATATTTTAAAATAAACTGTTGATGTTATTATATATATATATATATATATATATATTTTTTTTTTTTTTTTTTTTTTTTTTTAAAGCTGTCTATCATGTCTAACAGCAGACATCCACTGTATGGAGCTTTTGCCCAGATGAACAACATGTTCAGACTTCTATCACAAATCTGCTCTACTGACAGGCTCAGGAAATCCTGTATGCTGCTTTAATACCTCTTTGCGTCGCCCCCTCAGCCACGACTCATTCCAAGTTATTCATGTAACTCTCCTTCATAACAGACTTCTACCACTCGTGTTCCCTAATCTACACTGACCTCATTTTTTGCACTGCTGTCAGCTTTCATTTTTGTACATTTTAACTTGCACTATTTTGCACACATCCGCCTCAGTCTTTTAATATCCATATATCCAGATTCAACTTTATTCTGCAGTCATTCTGCAAAATACATATACAGAGCCAATGGAATGCAGTTAGCATCATTATGGTGGTTTAGTGGCCGATTTACTCACTCACTCACCATCTATACCGCTTAATCCTGTATTCAGGGTCACRGGGAGCCTGGAGCCTATCCCAGGAGACTTAGGACACATGGCAGGGTACAATCCATCGCAGGGCACACACACACACATACACTCACACACTACGGACAATTTGGGAACGCCAATTAGCCTAACCTACATGTCTTTGGACTGTGGGAGGAAACCGGAGAACCCGGTGGAAACCCACCAAGCACGGGGAGAACATGCAAACTCCGTGCACACAGACGGGAATCGAGCCTGGCCGGGGATCGAACCCGGACCCTGGCGGTGCAAGGCGACAGTGCTAACCACTACACCGCCTTGGCCGATTTACATTAACTAAAAATGTGTTATAACTGTGCAATATTGTGCAATGTGCTATAACAAAACAGAAAGTGCTGTAAGTAATAAAGATATGCTATGTATATATATACAGTATAACTGTTCAAACTCTGTACAGTAGATAGACGTGTCTGAAAGGTAACATGCTCAAAAAAGTGACATGATACACATGCTGTACAGTATGTACATATACTGTATGAGTTCTAAATGGTACAGTATATACAGAATAAATATGGGTGGAATATACAGTAGTGCAGTGATAAGCATAAGTTATGGATGGTCAAAAGATGCATAGTGGACAAAGTGCAGTGTGACAGTGCAAGCAGTGTAAAAGCAGGTGATATTGCAGGGGTGTCTTACTAAGTTTCAGCACTTTCAGTGTTTCGTCATGTTTATATTACTTCACTTTATGTAATATGATATATTTGTCATTTTTTATAGCAAAGGCTAAGAATAGCCTAAATTAGACATATATTGGAGATGTGG
This sequence comes from Clarias batrachus, assembly GCA_003987875.1. Lineage (NCBI taxonomy): Eukaryota > Metazoa > Chordata > Actinopteri > Siluriformes > Clariidae > Clarias > Clarias batrachus. The sequence goes on from QMIH01000524.1 coordinate 208,008, forward strand.
TCAGAGTCCAATAAATTGCTAAAACATATTTACACCCCTTCAGGATTAATTTGATCTTCAGATTGTCATCATAGAGTAACTAGTGAAATGTAATTTTTATGAAGACGACGTAAACACATCTTGAGTTTTAAAGAACTTCTACACATGACCTGAGTGCTTGTCTGCATGCGCTCGTCTATGCATTATTATTTTTTTAATTATAAATTATAATTTGATTATAAAATTAATTGTAATAATTACAAATCTTATGGTATAAGCAAACCACTACATTCAGGATAAACTGCTATAGGCGAATAATCAACTTGAAGTTAGACACAATGACTTAAAGTGTAAACTCGTCTGTGCTGAAAGTTCTCGCTTTACCTCTGGCCGTTACACTGAAACTCATATTCCATAAATGTTAAACGCTCAACTCCTCACCACATCAATGACTTTTAATTGTTTATGCATTGTATTAGCTATATAGTACATCCATGTGAAGAAGCTGCTACTATAGAATCCTTAGCCTATTCAAACATGCACATTAATATAAACCTGCTGTCAGAGCTGCTGATTTAGAAAAAAAATACTCAACAACTATGCTTTTTGAGCCCTCGTTTTTTTTTTCTCTCAGCTCAGGAAGTGCATCTTTTTTCCAGGAACCAATCACAGCGCCACGCTGCTGACGAGAAATTGTTTTCAGATGGAAGCTGAGATAGAAGAGGGCCTCCATTGTTGCTGTGTTCACAGACTCTATTTCTGGCACATCGCTCCCTCAGGTTTGTCAGATTTAATATACGGGGACACAGTTCGCCTGTTTCCACAAAAGATTATCCAGACAAACTGCACTGAGGCGACTTTTAAAAGAAGTGGAACTGAAAACAGGCGTTTGGAGCTGCAGCCTGGACACCCGGGCCGTCTGAATGCGGGATGATGGGTTGCATGTTTCCTGTCGGGAATCAGGGTTAATCATGATGCGCTTATTGCAGACCAGATCAACTCTGATGGGGTCTTTTAAGATTATTACTTTTCACACTACACAATAGGCCAGTAATATACATAGCATACATCAGCCACAAAATCAAAAGCATTAACATTACAACCACCAAGGTTCTGGGTTCTGGGTTTTGGGTTTTGGGTTCCCTTTGTGGCACCAGGATGTTGCCAGTGGATGACTTGAGTGCCATGGGTGCTTGATCAGACTGGGATCTGGGTTGTTTGGGGGCCAGGGCAACATTGCCTGTTGGGGTCTTCATGAACATGATCACCCATGCATATGATGAACTCTGAGATCACCAGTGATAACATAAATGTTTAAATTTAGAAATTCTACAACTACAACAAAATGAGCTCATTTCGAATTTGATGTCTGGGACAGGGGCATGCGTACCATGGTGTAGCATCTCCCCTAATTTTCAAAACAGTTTGAAGAGACCTGGGCATTGAGGTTATGAGTTTCTGGAATTTTGGTGATGGAATTTGGTCCCATTCCTGCCTGATATAGGTTAGGTTTCCAGCTCCTAAGACGTCCCTTTTATAGCGAATCCTGTTACAGACCTGATGTCAATTAACTTGGCTGAATCTTTTCAAACTTTCTTGCTTTTTCTTGCCCTTTGTTGTCCCCGTCCCAACTTTTTTGAGACTTGTAGCAGGCTCATTTTATTTGACAGTCTTTTAGTGTTTTTCATTTTATTCAAATGCATGGAGGCGTAACAAATTTGGACAACTGTGACAAGAGACAAGATGACTAGGTCAGGGCAACTCCAAAACTGCAGATCTTGTGAGACGTCCCGATTTTGCAGTGGTCAGGACTTTAAGACATCTGTTGTCAACTCACAACCAAAGAATTCTTTTATGACTTGTAATTTCCAAGTTCTGAAAAACAACACAATGTCAAAGGCACTGTGGCAATCTTGGACTTTTGTAAGCTTGTGCATTCAGAAGAGGACGGATAGCGTTTTCCTGGCTGACTTCAAGTGTCAGAGAATCAACATGTTCACCTTCACCATCCCTGATTGGTACAGTAGATGTCACATGATATTGAAGAGCTACAAGTTGACCGAATTTGGATTGAAAACGACCGGAAAGGGAACATCATTCTCTGCATCATTCTCATCCTCAACTATAATATGCAGTTTATTAGGATTTGGTGCACTTTCTCTTGAAAGCAGCAAAGTCTGAAAATCTGGTATTGTCCTAAACATCTGGCCATATAGAGTCTGAACGGCAGATAGCAGAACGAACTTTCTGCATGGATTCAGCCCAGTGACCTTTACCAGATCCAGAATGTCTCACATATGTTAATCATCGTCTTTCCCAAAAAAACAAAAAAAAAAAACCCGTTTACTCCCATAATTAAATGTTTTCATTTCTCGGACTGAGTCATCGGGCTGGGTCTGCGCCCTTGAACCCGTGCCATCATGAATGCGGAGGAGGTCCGGGTACATGTGACTCTGAGCTCTTGTTAAATCTATGGCATCATTTATGCCTTTGCAGTTTCGTCACCGCGTTAGCATCAAGGCTGTTGCAATTGTTACGAAATCATCCGCAGCATCGACGGTGCTAACAGATCGAGTTCCTGTTTACACTCTTCGCGTCTATCTGATAGCTGTTTCCACAGTGGAAATACGCTCGTCCCTTAATGCACAGGCCAGGCTGAGAGGCCATAACAAATAAGCACCAGAGTAATCCGGCTAATTCGGGGTGATTTACGGACAAGGCTGTAAAATACGACTTTAATAAGAGTTACAAATGGTCCGTCCGACGTCTGTTTGAGGGAAAGGGACAGAATATCTTGGCAGGAGCTTTTGTTATTAATGAAATGCGAAAATTATACTGCGGTGGGGCTGTTATGGTTACAGCAGACAAAACTGTTGATAAAATCGCTGGTCTCGTGGTGGAGCTTGTTACTGAGTTTGGGATGTTTTTGCTCTTGGCTCTTGCAAAGCGCCAGCCTGTGGGTTCTGCAAGGTGCCAATGCCTCCACGCCAACAGTTGACAAGTTCCTACACATTACTGGTACAAAACCTCCTCGAATTCACAATAGGTGCATTGAGGGAAAATAAAAACTTTTATTCCTGGTGAGTGTCCTGCTTAGCTGATTTAAAATGGACGTCATAATCGGACATCAGAAATTTTGTGTTTAAACCCTTCGAGGCCTTAGAGCTAAAACTTAAAGAGGCAAGCTATGCGTAACATTTTCATTTATGGCTAAACCAAATACTCAGTACATACAGTACTGTACAAAAATCAAATCAATGTTTTTATACATTTTTTAAAAAGTCAGTATTTGGTGTGATAACACTTTGAGGACCCTTTAGTCCCAGGTACAATTTGTGCAGTTTTGTAAGGAAATTTGCAAATAAGTTTTACTAAGCACCCTGCAGAACCACCAACAGTTCTTCTGAGGACTTTGACTGCTGTTTCTTTTTGCATGCAAAAGCCGACAGATTCCATTTTGTTTTTTGGTCACTTATATAATATGTGCTGCTTTTTTTTGTAGTTATACAATTATTTTACTGTAACATTTAATTTTGTAATGTTTGGAAATAAGAAATGTTTCTGTACTAACTTTATAATAAGATCCTAAAAGAAAATCAAAAAACCAATAAATATATAAGAATGTTTGTACTATAAATAATAAATAAAAATAAACAATGTGAGTAAGATGTTTGTACAGCATTGTAATATACTTAATTTTTTACTTCTGTATTACAAGAACATGAAAAATGAATAATGAATAAAAGTATCAGCGAACAATTATGTTATAGAACAGGTTACTTTACAGTTCTGCCAGATGTTTCATTCTGATTATCTCTAATCTACAGTATAATTAAAGTTTCCTATTAAACTGACAAACTCACAACTTATAATAATATTATATTGATCATAATGAACAGAACACTTCATTAGCCATTAAATGTTCTGCACAAGTTGTGTGCATACAACAAGAATACAACTGTAAAGTCAAACATTTTAGTTTTCACGTATTTGGCTAATATAACTAGTAAAGAAAGCTTATAGCATCCAGATTTTCATTATTCAATTCAAAATGTTTCATTAAAATCAATTTTAAAAAAGGGGATTTAACCTGCCTGCTAACAACACACCACTCAGCACTTTATGTCCTCTCCTATTTGTGATTTTAAAGTTAGCTTCTCTGAATGCTATGCTAGCGCTTGTCCATAAGCTACGTTTCAACAGGATACATAAATCTCATCTATACACAGTGAAGTCTTTAAAAATGTGACTGAACACAGTTTATAATAGCACTCTGATGTATAGCGGTAAGCTAACTAGCTAGCTTATCTCACACACTAATCATTCATGGCTTAGCAATGCTACATCCTTGCTAGCGGTTTATCCAGCAAACGGCTTCTCTGTCTGTGGAAGATGCACGTTGAAAATGTCAGCCGTGTGCTGAGTCAAATGACTGCCAAGTGTGTGATACATGGTGTGGTGCTAAACTGCTAGCTATGAGCTAACATTAATGTTAGCGACAATTAGAACCTTTATTGCTAAAAAAAAACTAAATTAAACTTAATGTCTTGGCTGATCTGCGAAATCTGCAGTTAATAATGTGAAGCTCATTTCAGCTTAGCCTTTATCCCTTGCATTAAATATTAAACTTACAATTTCTAATAAATTAAAAAGATGCCACGCCACTGGAATGTCTTACAGCATTAGCCATGCTCTGTAAACACATATAATAGATGTTATGGAATTTTAGTAGGAATATTTATTTTTATTATTGGTTAATTTGATAATTGGATCTTGATAAATAGGTATGGAGTGTTTGTCATTAATAAAGAAAAAGGATTGTTTTATATTGTTTAAGTTCTTTTCTTTTTTCTATGCATTTTATATTTTTTTATGCATTTTATATGATCTTTACTGATGTAAAGATGCAAAAAAAAAAAAAAAAAGTCGCTCTGGATAAGGGCATCTGCCAAATTCCATAAAATGTAAATGTAACGTAATGTATTGAAAATTTAGCTCTGTTATTTTATTACATTTTTACAAGACATTCCCATTTAAGTAGGACCAACTGGTGCAGTAACAGGCACCCATGACCGCCTCTGATCATGTTCTCAAAGGGTTAAGATAGTAAATCTGACTTATTTTAGTGTTCGGAGAAATATTATTCTGTTATTACATGCCATTAACTCGGGTTGTTTCACATCTCTGCCTGTTTTCGTCCCCTGACCCCTAGTGCATGCTTTAGCTATACGCCGTTTTACGACTCGCAGCCAAGGTCAGCAGCGATGCATATGAAAGAAGCCAACCTGGGATAAAGAAGTTGGCTTGCATCAAAGGGTTTTATATCTACTGTAGTACTTCAGGAATATGTTTAAGCAGCTCTTGTGTTACCGCCGGTGAAACTGGAGAGTGTCGAGCGCCTTAGCAGAAAGCTTCCCACCAGAACCTGGGCCAGATCCGTCTGAAAATAATCAACAATGGAGCTGCTAAGCATCGAAGGTTCCCCGGGGCTTTATAGGCATTTCAGCCAAGTACATTCATTATTCAGAAGATGGTGAAAGAATTCTGCGGTACTGACGCCGCCATTGCGCACAAATTTCTGTTGAAGATGGGAAGAGTTTCACAACACTTTTTTTTTTTCTGGTCGACAAAGAGAGAAGGAATGTTGTTCATTGTCACATGATGTGGTGGGAGAAGGCCTCGGAGGCCCCCTGTTTTTTTTTCTTTCTTTTTTTTGCTCTCCGCACGCGGCGCACATCTTGCCTGCAGATGTTCCGATACCACAAACACTTCAAAGTGCCTGCTCTCCGACCAACTGATACCCTGACGCCAACTGTAAATGTCCTGGACACGCAGAATGGAAAATGTGAATCCTCGCACATAACTTCCCAAGGAGTGTGGAAATCCACAATTGCACAATTCAGACAACAAACAAGTTCCTTCCATCTGAGAGACAAGCTGGCCTTTTACATCAATGTGAATACGCATTGTTTTGAACACCTTCAGGCCTAACTTTAAACATGTCAGATTTATTTTTATAAAAGAAACCCACTCGGGAATTTCGGCAACTGCTAGAAGGGCTTTTGAGAAAATAATAACAAAAATGCTTTCATGGAGAACATCACAAGAATTATGCATTATGTACTGTATCCAAGCATGCTGGAAAGCATAATAAAATATTATTATACTTTATTAGAGAAAAGTACTTTGTTATGCTGGAGCCACGGAAATAAATGGATCATTAAAGCCAATTTTAGAGTAAAACGCCAGAAGGATCTTGACTCAAGTGAATTTATTGAAACCAATAGCCAGCTTGATGTTCACGCTTTATCAGATATCTAATTCTCTTTCGACTTTAATAATGCAGTTGGAGTAAAGGCTCAGATTCCAACTTGAGATCATTTTAGACTGTTAAAATTAAGGAAAAGGGCAACGATGCCGCCTAAAGTGCGTGTAGTTTACATAAAGAACCGTTTAGCGATATGCAACAATATTCCAACCAAAATATATTTTTTTACCATAAATTTTGTAATTGTCTTGATGAATCGTCTTGAATACATTATCAAATTCCTGAAGGAAATTTCGTCTTTCATTTTCCATCCAGTCCCTGTTTGTAGCTGAGCAGTTTCAGCATTTCAGAATGTTTTTTGTTTGTTAAGCCACACACTACCGGACAAAAGCTTGGACTCACCTTCTAATTCTATTGCTCATTCCTGATATTTCTTTCATTCTACTGAAGAACTCCAAAATATACAAGAATCTCCTTTGAACAGATATTGATATGTGATCAAAACTGATGACAGTGAGATGTGTCTGCTACTTACACTCTGTAAGGCCTTCATAACGGCTCTAACTGTTGTTACTATTGTTACTTAATTACATAATTGCATACAGTACTGTATGTTTTACTTGATAATTTTGAAGTATTTAGTAGTGTTCTACTGTAGAATATAGAAAATAAGTCAGGAAGCAAAAAACATTGGATTACAAGGTGTGCCCTTTCACTTTTGATTGGTACTAGATAGATAGATAGATAGATAGATAGATAGATAGATAGATAGATAGATAGATAGATAGATAGATAGATAGATAGATAGATAGATAGATAGATAGATGCATGTCCTCCTACAGAAACCTTAACCTTTTAACAAATTTTTTTTTTCATATTAGAACATGGGTATCATTAAAATATAAATCAGTAATGCACAGCTCCACCACTGTCATAGCTGCTGATAAAGAAAATGAATGAACACATTCTGACCAATCAGATTGCAGAATTCACCAGCACTGTCGTGTTTTCAGCACGATTGTTATGTTGTCATATTTCTAACTCTTTAAAGACGTTTCACACTACACTGGGTTCCACATTAAGTGTGTGGGTGTGGTCAATTTTGCATGTTTTAATAGCCACGCCCCTCACAGTAGCATCTGAAATGAAACAGTTCAACAGCTACAGTATACTAGGTAGAGCTCGACGATACCGCAATGACCGAGCAGGGTGATCTGTCATTTGTTTTTAAAATGTGCTTGAGGAAAATCTACTGTTTTAGACCACACGGTAAATATTTCAGCGTGTACTCTTACATTCTTAAGTCTTGTGTGACACCTACAGCAAAAAAAAAAAAAAAAAACCCAAAATAAAAACGAGAAACCACCAAGAACGACCAGAGCATGGGAGGAAAATAAACACCGTCCTTCACCGCAAACCAACACGGGGAAGTCCAGGGAAAGCAGGGCTTATAAAAAGCAGTGATGTGTGAGACTGTGTTATTCCAGACGATTAAATCATAACGGACGAGAGGTAAAAATATGAGTCAGGTGATGATGGACGACTGGGCGACTCTTCAACTGGGGAGCCAAAAACTGTACATTTACATATTATTACTGTCTATTTGTGTGACTTTTATTTTTCTCCATTCCAGTGATCTATTGGACGGTTTGCCAAACAACAGTTTTTTTAAAAAAAAAAAAAAGAAAAAAAAAACATCCTTAATCTCTCAGCTCTGTGCTTTGTGCTTCACTTCAAATAAAAACAACTCGCAAATAATTAAACACAAATGAGGCCTGGTCTGCTTCAGGGGCGTAAGGCTATTTACTATTTGTCGTGACTCATTGATGAATCCCATGAGTCAGTTTTTATTTTCGAACCACATCCTGGTAAAAAATAAATAAATAAATAAATAAATAAATGGGTCACTTAAAAATGGGTCATAAAAATGCACCCAAACAGGATGCAGCGTGCTAATAAAACATCAGCGTCAGGCCCGAAACGTAGCAGAGAAGAAATAGAAGCTGAAAATGATGCTGTAATGAGAAAGGACTGATGAATGACTCGACATTATCATGTTATAGTCCGAACACTGTGTAGTCTGAACACTGCTTGACTCTACCTCTATGTGTGTATCCTGACCAGTAGTGACTGTACCGGTGGTGCTACAGGAGATTTCCTTGAAACTTTGAATGAAAGTTTGTGCATGGCAAGATAAATTAAAAGCTTTGGAAAATCTTTTTAGTTTTGTTCATCGGCCAGTAAATATGAACTAATTCTAAGTTATGAGCAGGGAATTAAAAAAAAAAAAAAAACCTTAGAGGAATAAATTATTGTTTGGATTCATTGTGTCACAATCTGCATAAAAGTGATCTGAAGCGGTGCTTCTCACTGTCACGGAAACTCAAGCTAAATTCCCGGACTGTACATTTTGTCTCCTTGTTTGTTTGCCCTGAGGAACTTTCTACTTGATGTTTATTTTTCTTGCCGTTTTCTCATGATGTAATTGTATGCACTGATTGACAGTCAGAAGCACATGGACACTGTCTTCGTCTCTGTCGACTTCTCCTCACATACAGTACTAGATGTGTGTGCAGGAATTATTTGATTTTCTCATTCCTATCCCTCTATTATTGTTTGCTTCATATCCATTAATTATACACACATTGGCCAAAAAAAAAAAAAAATTGTGGGGGGAAGAGTCCAATTATTGGGCTGCCTCAAGCAAAGGATAATTAAAATGGCGAACTGGGTTAAGAACCCTTTAAGACATTATTAAAACCTGGAGGGATAATGTTGAACTGTGAACTCAGCACTCAGTAATTGCTCGGGGCTCCTTTGGATGAATTACTGAAGCAATGCGGCGTGGCATGAAGGTGATCAGTCTGTGGCGCTGCTGAGGTGTTATTGTATGGAAGCCCAGGTTGCTCTGAARGCGGCCTTCAGCTCTTCTGCATTGTCTGGTCTGGTGTCTCGCATCTTTATCTTCACAATACTTCATAGATTCTCTACAGAGTTTAGGTCGGGCGAGTTTGCTGGCCAGTCAAGCACTGGAATACCATTGTACTTTTGTCACATTTGGCAGTGTGAGCAGGTGCCAAGTCCTGCCGGAAAATGAAATCAGCATCTCCATAAAGCTGGTCAGCAGAGGGGAGGATGGAGTGCTCTAAAACTTCCTGGTAGACGTCTGCGCTGACCTCGGACCTGATAAAACACCGTGGACCAACACCAGGCTCTCCAAACCACCACTGAATGCGCAAACTTTACACGGGACCGCAAGCAACTTGGATTCTGTGCCTCTCCTCACTTCCTCCAGACTCTGGGACATTGATTTTCAAATGAAACGCAAAATTTACTTTCATCTTAAAAGATGAGCAACAATCCAGCAACGCTCCAGTCCTTACACTGCTGCAGAGGGAGCCCAACCAAGTACTGAACGCTGTACAAGTTCATACTTTTTAGTACTCCAACATTTCTGTGTTATTATTTTTTAAATTTTTGGTCCTAAGTAATATGAAAATTTTCTAAGATATTGATTTTTGGGCTTTGATTAGCTTTGAGCCATAATCATCACAATTAAAAGAAATAAACACTTGAAATATATCCGTCTCTGTGTAATGAATTTAAATCAAGTCAAGTCAAGTCGGCTTTTATTGTCATTTCAACCATATACAGTTCAGTACACAGTGAAACGAAACAACGTTCCTCCAGGACCGAGGTGCTACATACATGCAACGACATAAATTAACAACGCAGATTTTTACATTTTTAAGTTAACCTAAAAAACTATCAAGATGGCTGCTAACACCATCAGCAGGAAATAAAACACCACTTTCGTAGTTTCTAGTTTCTAGTTTTAATTTGAAGGATGACTCAACATAGTGTGTGAAAATGCATTAAGCTTTTTTTTTTTGTTTGTTACAACTCATTCATTCATGGAGGCGGCCATGTTTTTTTTTTTCCTTTACTGTTTGTACAGAATCTTGAACAAAAGTGTCGATGAGCTATGCAGCAAAATCTCGTTTATTAGGATGCTCTCAGTTGTCCTAATGGCAGCAGATTCCAACCTGTTTGCTGACTTTCATGAGTATGTTAAGACCTCCAAAAAAATCCTGAGAAAAGAAAAAGAGGGGACATGAAATTTCCCCTATTCAAAAATTATGTCATGGTTTTTTTTTTAATGCCAATTATGTCATTATGTTATTGGTGTGTCCCCTTTAAATGCGTGTGCCCCCATCATTCTGGTGCACCAGGTGGGGTGATGTGCGATGGTTGCGCAGGGTGCTTGAGCTCAATAATCGTTGCTTGCAACTATAATTGTTTTGTTTTAATAAGGCACGTGACTGAAAAAGTTCTGTAGTTTTATTTATTATAGATACAACTCTATCCTACTCCTAGCTTTCTCATCACTTGCGTTTTTAATTACAACACATTAGCACAATCTTCATCGCACTGTACAGGATATGTACTGATTACTGCTCTGAATTACGAGCGTGTTATACTGTATTACTGCACTTTCTTGTACTGTGCTTGTTGTCGTGCAATAATTCTAATTAACTCGTCTTGATCTAGATCAACACAAGTCTGCTATTTTGAGCTGAAAGTGAAAGAAATAAAGGAAGAAAGAAAACAAGCCAAGTACGCTAACATGCTCTTACCGATGGCGGTAACTGCGCTAATCTTAACCAGATGTTCACTAATGGCTCTTTAAGAGTCTTCGGGGAGCGACGCTGCAAGGATCGGTGCTCTGATCTTTTTGGTTCTTGGAGCTGCACGAGAGCAGAAACTCCACACATCATCATCTGGCTGCGCTGCTCCTTAGCAACTCACCTGTTTATGTAGAAAACAGCCCTGCGTGTCATTTAACAATTAGCTGACCGTGACAGATGTTAACCCCTCGGTATTGTTCACTGCTTAGCAATGTGCTCTCCCTAACCAGTGTTATTTAATTTTGCGCCAATACCACCACAAGTTTTGTTTTAAAAACAAGATTTCCAGTCAGACCTTTTTACAGTCCATTAGTGTTTATGGTTTCTGGTCAAAAGTATATGAACACCTGATCGTCACACCCATAAGAGGAATGATGATGAACCAAGAATCTTGAACCTGTTCCTGTTCCAGCATAAAAGCGAGCTCCATGAACACATGGTGTGTTGAGGTTAGACTGGAAGAACTCCTGCACAGATCCCTGACGGAACTCAACCCCACTGAACTGGAGCCTCCTCAACGTCCAAACATCAGCGCCTGAGCTCACTAATGCTCTTGTAGCTGAATGAACACAAATCCCCACAGAAACACTCTGACATCTATTGGAAAGCCTTCTCAGATAATAATAGTAAAGTGTATATCGAGAGGTGTTCACATACATTTGATTATATAGTGTACTGTATAATGCAGTATGTTGAAAATATTTGCTATAATGAAAATAAATTCCAGTTGTATTATTTAGAATCAATTAATGTATATTATTTACAAATCCATTATATCCATTAAGTATTATTTTATTATATTAAATATTTAGGCCATTAATGGTGTATCCTGGAATTAGGCCATTAATGGTGTATCCTTGGATTGTGACTAACTTGGTCTTTGAGCGTTTTGCAAGACGAGCAAAATGTTTTAATACATTTTAAATTGATAAACGAGTGAGGTCTTGATATACGAGTAGTACGCATGCGCTTTGTCTGCCGAGTGTTACATTATCACAACTGAGCGAGCGGTTCTTCTCTCCCACGCATTGTGGCATTATGGGTAATCATCTCCCATGCTCAACATCCGTGCGCGTGTACTGTTTACTATAAATAACATTGTGACCCCGTGTGTGCACTCGTATGTGTGTGTGAAAGTTGTCCTACACAGTAGCCCCCTCCCTCCTCCTCTCCTCTCTCATCTTACTTCAGCTTCACACACACACGCTCGCGCACACAAGCACACATACACACATACACACACACTTATGGAAACACTGCCCTGTTGAGATTGTTTTCAAAACTAAAGTGCGGGTTACTTTGTTTTATTTTAACTAATATTTCATATTGTGTATTAATTACTTTTATATGAATATTTCTGGGTTGTGAAAGAAGCATCTGAGTTTCCATTTATTTCTTATGGGAGAAATCTGCTTTGATATACGAGTGCTTTGATATACAAGCATGCTTCCAGAACAAATCATGCTCTCCATCCAAGGTTTAACTGTATTCTTCTTATTATTATTGTTATTATTATTATGATTATGATTATTATTGGTAACATGGTAGTGTAGTGGTTCCTCTGTGTGCATGGAGTTTGCATGTGCTTGATGGGTTTCCTCTGGGTACTCTGGTCTCCCCCCACAGTCCAAAGACATGCAGATTAGGCTAATTGACCCAAATTACCTGTAATGTGTGAATATCCTACTACGGTTGTAAAATGAGAAATCCAACGTTCATCATTGACCTCCTCGGTCCCTTGTCGGACTACAGAGGTTCTTAAATAGATGTATGTACAGTATGTATGTATTATTAGTATAATGTATTAATATAGTATAATAATATACTATTATAGCCTGTAGATTTATTATTTAATTTTTTTGGTTCATTTTGTTAATTTAGGCTCAAAACACAAAGTGCTATATAAAGCATGATTAAAGTTTGAAATGCACCTGCTTTAAGGTTAAACACAAAACAAAGAAGTCATCTAATAGTCTGAAAAAGAATAAAATAAGTTGGACGATTGTTGTAACATAAAAGTGTAAAGATTTTCTTTTCATTTATGGATGAGTCAAAGGTATGTTCTGCTTAGAGAATGATTCAATAGCTCATAAAAATGAGCAGTGCAAAATATTAGACCCCAAAGAAAATATTTTTTTATATCACAAGTCTTTAACCGTTAATTTAATTAAACACATCAGTCAGTTAGACAACCAACCAGGGAGAAGCTTAGTGTGTGTGTGTGTGTGTGTGTGTGTGTGTGTGTGTGTGTGTGTGCGTGTATGCGTGTGTGTGTGTGTACGTGCGTGCGTATGTGTGTGTGTGTGTGTGTTCTAATACATAAAGCCT
>QMIH01000524.1:221311-260600 GCA_003987875.1 Clarias batrachus
TGAGCAGTGCAAAATATTAGACCCCAAAGAAAATATTTTTTTATATCACAAGTCTTTAACCGTTAATTTAATTAAGCGTGTGTGTTTATTTATCAGTCAACCAGGGAGAATCTTAGTGTGTGTGTGTGTGTGTGTGTGTGTGTGTGTACGTGCGTGCGTGCGTGTATGCGTGTGTGTGTGTGTACGTGCGTGCGTATGTGTGTGTGTGTGTGTGTTCTAATACATAAAGCCTTTTTGTATGTGCGGTATCGAGATCCCCACTGATCAGATATTTCTCTTTGCTTTGGCTGAAGACAGAGACTCTACACACATCGTCTGATGATCCATCTCGATCTCCTGAGTGCGTCCTTGTTTGCCTCGTCTGTATGACTGATGACGAATCGCTCAGTCTTCTTTCTGGAAATGATCTTAGACCAACCTAATCTGACAAAAACGCCCAGGAACGGTGCTTTCCCTCCTGAATTTGCACATTTCAGTGTTTTGATTTAATTAAACTTATCAGCTTGTTATCAAACCAGAAAAAAATCCCAAAGAAATTATCTACAGTCACTTGGCAGAATAACTATTTTACAAGTCTGTACTGAGACACAAGGTCTAGCCAGTAGCCTGAATAACACCAGACTCATAATAAAGTACACCGTGAAAAAAATAATGTACAAATATCAGTCTATAATATATTATTTTACTGTATTAGTAAACCACAGTACTTGTTAATACAAGCATGTTTTTTTTTCCCTGACCGAGGAGTCCAGAGATCCTAAATTCTCTCAGGACGCGATATTTCCACAAAACTGTTTTACAAGGCTCTTATAGTCCTAGAGCTTAATGCCTGATGTTCCGAAATACTCCCCAAAGTTATTATTCCCAGTGTCCCACTGTACCCAGGTTGTTTTGTTTCCAAGGCCATCTGTCTTTCTTTGTGATTTTGCAAACAAGCCTGTATTTCTCAGGCCCGAGTTCCCCCGAGTCAGATATGTTCAGGATTCTGCATTCCCAGACCTTAGTTCCTACAAGGGGTGTACAAGTCAAACCGGCGCTTTTGATTCTGCAGAATAACAGAACACAATTGCGGGAGTAAAAACTCCCTTTATTTCTCTTTGTAATCCCCTGATACACTAACGCATTTAATCCCAGTGTTTCACTAGTGCTTGTAAACCATCAAGGTAAAGAATTTTCTGAGAACGACAGAGCCGTGATCTGACTGCCCGCTTCACCCTGGCCTCCCAGGAACTCCTTTAATGGCTCAAACATGTGGAAATGGCTTAGGACAAGGTCAGGACTCTCTGGAGGATGTGACCTTGAGCAGGGCGCTTAAACTTTAATTGTTACTTTAGATGTGTAATTTAAGTAAAGATAAAAAATGTACGTTGCTCTGGATAAGGGCGTCTGTGAAATGCCACAAGTCCCAGTTTGACTTGAACGCCCCTTATACTGTATATTTACAAGTTTACATTTCTAGGCCCCTAATAAAACACCAGACTCAGCAATGCCATAGGTAAGAGGGCACGATTTTATAAACAGATACAAGAAATTAACAAGGACGTAATGCTTCAGTAACAGGTGAAAGTTCACGTGACGTTACGAGCTCGGCGAGGCGGCCTCTAGTGGTGAGGGGCGGAAACGTCAGGCGAGACGGCAACAAGGAAGGCATTGTGAGTGCCGGAGGAAAACAGTATGAGAACGCACATTGTTTGCTCGTCTGCTTCGACTGCGAAGCTTCATCTCTTCTTATGGTTTCGTTCAAAAGAGCGTCCACAACCTCCCTTTGTTCCTTAATGCAAACCAAACATGAAAACAAGTGCGCATTGTATCGTGAATGACATGCCTTACATGCATTCCCAATCAGGGACGGTCTAAAAGACGCTGCTCTAAATTTAGACTGGAATAAAAAACACACTCTGTCTCTGTGATTCAGGCAGGACGCACACACAGAGTCGAGCGGCGCATAATTGCAGGGCCAAATTGGCCTATTAGCGTTGCGCAACCTAACTAGCATGTGAATGACAGGAGTCTGGAATTGAAACGACATGCAATTGCCATCATTTTGTTCCTTTTTAAGCCTTCAAGGGAAGCGGGCGATTTATGATGCGCTCCACACGTATCCCGAGCTCGTTCGCCGCCGCGGCACACACAGGCCTTTGTTTATAATGAATCCCGACACGGAAATGGAACACAGCCGCCACGCTGGTCCGAGCCTGACAGGCCGCATTTATATCAGAGCATCACTAAAAATCCCAATGATTTCCAGAAAGCTGCTTTTCTTTTTGATCTGACGGCGTTTGAAATCCGCTCGGCGTTAATTACCGCAGTGTGACGCGAACGTCTGCCGTATAACCGAACCTTTGCGTTCTCTCCGTCCCAAATCCCGCTATCCGGTTCGAATAAGATTACCTAAGCCAACCTTACTGTTTGATCGCCAGCATTGAGTTTCAATTGGTACCAGATGTGTTTTTATGTTTTTTACTCCAGACCCCAGTGCTAGTGCGAGCTTGAACAACAGCGAAATGTGGAAAGAAAAGTACAGTTTGGTCCTCCAGGGCCGCCATAATGTCATGGATCAGCCTCATGTCGTCCTGGAGCAGTCCGTCTAGAATAGTCTCGTGTAAAGTGCTGAAATCAGAATGATTCGCCGTGATAATCCTGTATGTGTCTTTTTTTTTTTTTTTTGATAAACACCCACGGTTTCTCCCAGAGCGAGCTCCAGTTCTCATGTTACTTCTGTAAACATTCCCTCGCTCTCAGTGTCGCTGTGAAAGCATGAGTGCGATTCAATTATAATCAGCGCATATCTGCCGAGCGGTTTATTTACGCAGCCGAGGGAAAGCGATGGGACATTTTGGGCTTAGTTAAATAAACCGGCTATTAACCCTGTCCTCCACTTAAACTAATGCGTTTTTTCGTGAGCGTTTGCGTTTTTCTCTTCCTTATGTGATGGCTGGCGTTCAAACGGCGCTAAAAGGGCAAAGTCCATGAGCTGGTGTTTGGATTAGGCGGAGAAGTGTTTATTTTTGTTCTACACAAAGAAACAGAAATGAACGAAATGTAAAAAGAGACGTCATGATGTTTAAAACCAGGATTTTCTTTCTTTTTTTTTTTTTTCCGATAAAAAGAATTACACAATTTTGTACACCCTTTTTAAAAAAAAAGTTTTGCTTTTAGCGATGGACTAAAACTTTGAGACTAATGCATGTTTATTAGCGAAAATGACCCACGCTTGTCGGATATATCCTCGCCACAATAACATTCAAGTGTTCAGTTTCATGGTTATAAGTCTTTATAGATTTAAATAATTTTGTAATTTGAACCGTTAAGTTATTATATTAAATAGAGAAACCTTTCTTACTAACCTTATTTATTTACAACTGCAATCATCGTTACTGACTGACAGTTTGTTCAGAAGTCACATGAGAGCGACGCATGTACAGTGGAGATGTTTGAAGATGGGGGCGTGTCAGTATTTGGCCGAATGTGCAGTGACATTGTATCCAGATACAAATCCTTCAATACGGAGTCGGTCCCCCTTTTGCAGCTATAACAGCTTCCACTCTTCTTGGAAGGACGTCCACAAGATTATGGAGTGTTTCTGTGGGAATTCATTTGTCCATTCATTCTGCAGAGCGTTTATGAGGTCAGGCGCTGATGTTGGACGAGAAGGCCTGGCTCGCAGTCTCGGTTCCAGTTCATCCCAAAAAATGTGACCGAACACGAACACATGTGTCACGTTGGAATAGAAAGGACCTTCTTCAAACTGTTGCCACTAAGCTGATAAAAAGCACAGCATTGCCTCTGGGTGGCGCAGTGGTAAAGCGCTCGCTCTATCATACGGAGATCGCGAGTTCGATTCCCGGGTGACGCTGTAACCTCTCGCAGCCGGAGGTCTAGAGGGAGCTGATTGGTCGAGCTCTCTCAGAGGGGAGGGATGAGAGGTACTGTACTTAGTGCTCCCACATTAATCAGTAGTAGTAGCCTTAATGTGGAGCCCCCTAGTGACGGGGAGGAATAAACGGGGACACGACTAAATTAGGGAGAAAATCAGGGAAAAAAGCACAGCATTGTCCAAGATGTCTTGGTATGCTGAAGAATCACGGTTGCCCTTCACTGGGGATAAGGCGCCTGATTGAAACACCTGAATATGAAATGACAGTTTTCTGGGATTCTCAAGGGCCAGTTTCGGAATAATACGAAGTAAAAGGTTCAACAATCACCAGGGTTCATTACAGTGAGACACTTGTTGAAGAGCTGAAGCCTAAACTTTGGATTAAACACAGATGTCACGCTCCGGGGTTGTGCGAGGCATAAACGCAGAGGATCCAGATGGTTCAGGGAAACGATATTTATTATTATAAAACATATAAACACGAAACGGGGAAATAAATGAAACAAAACACTTTATATGAAAAGGAAACTAAAACACGTATAAACAAACAAGACATCCACCTTTAAACTTATTGTAACAAATGCAAGACAACAAACTATAACTCAAACACAACTTTTATACTAAAACTAATTATCAACTCGGATCAGGTGCGCGCCCCCGTGACCTGACCGAGTTGAAAACCAGGAAATGAAGTATAACATTGGAACTAAAAAAGAACTACACACAAAAAACATAGGGCGCTTTGGCGCCCTCTAGAGGTTATCCCTGACAACAGAGGACTGATCTCCAAGGACTAAGGAGACTACTTTTTTTTACTCACCCTTATAAACACATAGTGTACAGGTACACATGACACAATTAACAAAATTCATGAAATCTTAATTAATGCTTGCCTCAAGAATCATGATTTTGTTTTAAATGTATAAAGTTGATAACTTAAAGTCAGCTGACAGCGGGCAGATGAGGGCTTGATCAGCTTATCCTTCAAACCTTTGGGCATCCAAAATATCCGATTAGTTTATCAGTTTAGATATTGATCAATCTTTGGAATTTAAGTCTGAACCTAAAGAAGCGTTCACCAGACTCCTGCGGTTTTTCTTCACTTGAAGATCGACACCATTCCCGGGTAAACTGTTTCGATTTATTTGCTGAAATTTCGCTCTTGATCAGAGTGGAAGTGTGATGGATGGGCATCTAGCGAGTGTGAAAGGTAACTTCGCACGTACCTGATTCCTCTGAGCTTTCATCACCTGTCAGATCTGTCCACGCTCGGGCCACGAATGTAATCTACACTCGAGCCTCCAGACACACACGTCAGTCCAGTGTATCGTCATGCTTTTGGCAGGAACGCACAACAAAGTGTGAAATGCACAGAGGTTCCAGATGTTTCGCCGGTTCCACACAGTCCCTCTGATGTGTCGGATGGGTGGACTGGATGGTGACCTCAGAACTGTTGGATAGTCAGACCAGGATTGTGTTGAGTTTTAGCAAAAACAGGTCCCGTCTAAGCGCCATTTGGGTTCTTCTGTCACATTGACGGAACCATTAAAGGGTCCTACTATTTAGGAAGCGATCCAGCTAACATAATGCCGTCTTCCAGATGTACTGTAGGTATCTGATTAGAACTTTGAACATATTTTAAACGGAGACTATTGTTTTAGTTAGTTTAGTGTCAGATGAGGAAAACGTACAGTTTGTTGTATGAAAAACAAAAACAAATCTATAGTTACGAGATGTCGACTTTTTTGTGACTTGGCTCAGCTTATGAGATCTCTCTCTCTCTCTCTCTCGCACATTGCTTTACTCCTGCTCGGAGTTCTCACCACATGGAGACCACACACGCATATTGAGGACGGCCCCATATGGTCTGCTTATAGATACATCTGACTGCTGAGGACGGTTCCACATAGAAACCATGAAGACGCTTTGGACTGCATTTGATAAACGGTTTTGCTTGCCACTGCAGTCGCTCTCTGATAGTTTTAGGACTTAAATTGTACCCAAGTAAACAAAGTAGACTTCATGTTAACTGAAACACATTTCCTGGTATACAGTTGTTCATTTCACTTCATAGAGGGTCATAGATGGGTTTAATTATAAATTGTGTTATCTGATATCACCCAGATGAAGATGGGTTCCCGTTGAGTCTGGTTAGTCTAAAGGTTTCTTCCTCGTGTTGTCTCACCATCAGCTTCATCGCTCATTATGGATGGATTGATAAAGTTGTTTAATTCCTTAAACTCTGTACATTCATTCATTTATATCACTTAACCTTTACAGGAGGCCGAGAGTCTATCCCAGTGGACTTGGGAGATGAGACGGGGTACACCCTGGACGGGGTACAAGAGAAAACTCACCAAGCACGAGGAGAACTCACACAGAAAACAGGTACAAAGACCAGAGGAGGAAATCGATTCCTCAACACTGAAGGTGTGAGGTCAACTGTGGATGTCAGGAAGACAAAAAAAAAAGAAAAAAAACTACAACACAGATTGTCATGTTTGTTTAAATGAAAAAAAGTTTAAACTTCTTTTGCTGATGTCAGACAAACACTGACACTGGAGACTCCTTCCATGCTAAATGCTAAATATATGAATGAGTGAATAATGAAATCTCCAAACTTTAAAGAAAGCATCAACATGTCCACGGTTTCATGCGTGAATCACTTGTTACTATGGAAACAAAAAATGTATTAGACTGTATTAATATAAACCCGCGTGCATAACTATAAACCGGGACTACAGTCAGAGCTGCCGACCAATCAGAATCCAGAATTCATCAGTGC
Source organism: Clarias batrachus (assembly GCA_003987875.1). Taxonomy (NCBI): domain Eukaryota; kingdom Metazoa; phylum Chordata; class Actinopteri; order Siluriformes; family Clariidae; genus Clarias; species Clarias batrachus. The sequence goes on from QMIH01000524.1 coordinate 227,974, forward strand.
TGTAGCGGTGTACATACATAGTGTATCTAGAGTCAATAGTTACACTGTTACAATATTGTACTGGGAATAAAGCAACTCGGTAAACTCCTGTTACTGTATGTGCTCATTAATAATGTTAATGTATCTACTGAATAATACGYTTTAGAAAGACATATACTGTACGTGGACAGAAACCAGGGACAAAATATAAATGAATACATAAATTCATTAAGTTTTGAGTTATTAGGTCCAGGACGAAATGTCATTTAATAATGCAGACTTTCCATTTACGTTTAATTTTGTGTTTGTCCATGACATGGAAAATTCCACTGCGCAAGTCGAAGGTTCTGTTCAGGCAAATTTTGACAAACTATTAACTGGAAATGTCCAGAGCGCTGAAGTTCAAGTTACAACTCTGGAGCCAAGTTCAGATTCGGGACAAAATCCAACCTATTTCGTCTGCCTGCACTTTGCTGGCTCAGAGGAGAGAGAGAGAGATGGAGAGAGATGGAGTGAGACAGATGGACAAATTAAGAGACAGGAACAGAGTTTAAGAAGATGATCGATAGCGAGTTCTCTTTGACGTTAACTCATTCTCGTACGTGCTCTTCAGGAAGACATCCAAGCCCCATGTGTCTGTGTGTATAGATGTGTCCCTGCTGGCCAAGGTCATGTGTGTGTGTGTGTGTGTGTGTGTGTGTGCACGTCCCGCTCGGGGTCTCAGCATCCCAAACTCGCTGCAGATGTCTGGAGTTATGAGGTCAGGGATGAAAATTAAAGAACAAATTCTGAACAGGAGCGAGGGAGCAGATCGGAGGAGAGCGGAGGAGGAGGAGGTGAGGGAGGCAACACGTCCTTTAAGGGAGGGTCAGAAAAGGGCAAATAACATATGGTCGCTTTAAACACACTGATTAGAGCGCACCGCCATTCAAAGACTGTGTGATGTGAAGTGAACACACACACACACACACACACACACACGGTAGTAAAAAAAAAATTTTTTTTTACAATAAAAACATTTTATGATTATTTTAACACACTACATCCATAAAATTTGTTCTAATCATCTTTATGAACATTTTAGCTTTACGTAATCTAAATGAAAAATTTCTACCTTAATAAACTGCATTGATTTTACTATTAGGTTACGATCTGTATCGCTTAGCTAACTAACATCCAACATCGGTGGAAAATTAGCTTGCTAGTTACAGTAAGTTCGCTAGTTAGCTAAGTACCTAATCTACAAGTACGATGATGATATCACATGATCAATGAGTTAGCTTAGGCTCCGCCCCTTATTTGAGACAGACCTTAAAGTGATGTTATATTGAATATCTTGAAAATAAAGTAAATATAATTTAAAGGTAAACAAAGGTACTGTATGTTGATAATCATTGCTGATGTTAGTTTGAGGTTTATATGTTTACATTATTGAAATTAAAAAAAATGTTTTTCACTTCCTAGTTCTTGAAAAATGTTTTTTATTTTACTGTCTAGCGTACTTAGCTACTATCATGCTAGCTAAGTTCTCTAGCTCTACTAAATCAAATTGCGCGATTATAACCAATATGGGTGCCCATTTGCTAGCTAGCTGACACATGAGTGTTGTGATGATGTCATGGGATAACATTTGCGGGTGATTTGTAAGGTTTAACTTTAGCCCCGCCCCTTTTGCCCTGGTTTCTGACTTTTTTTTAAGTTTACTATTTATGTTCCGATTATTATTATTATTGTAAATATTATGTTATTAATTAATATATTATGTTGCTGCAAAACCAAATATTACTGTAATTATCTTTGCCTTTGTCAATCACTGGTTTAAATATTACTACTAATAATAATAATACTAATAATATATAATAATATAATAATAATAACAATCAAAAGTAATACATAATACAAATAATAATAATACATTTGTTTATTATTTAACAGAATTTGTAATATATAGATATCTACAGTATATGTAATCAGTAAATATTTGATTCCCTGTATGCATACCGTATATCATATTAAAATGGAAGGAAGGTGTAATATAAATAAAATATAAAGTCGCTTTTATAAAGTAGCATTAGAAGCATTACTAACTGAGTAGCACAGAACCTTTACTCTTTTTAGTCATATTGTGATTTGTATCACATATTTATAATTATTTTGGTACACTATCAGCATTAAGAGAAACAGTCTGATTGCAGCTCTCCATGTTGCCTCTTTATTAGCTTTTGGCCGTCTCCTAAGTGGGTTATTTTTTCAGAGGATTTAAGGCTGGGGTCAGAAACGCTGACCCGGTGAACTTGTGCCGCTGTGTTTGCTGTTTTTCTGCCGTCAGACCCGGACTGATCTACTCCAACCTGGGCCTCTCATCTCACCGAGCATTGCACAGGCAATTTCCTGTCCATAAATCATCCTTTATTCCAGGCTCTGACCCTGATATATAATTCTTTTGTGTCTTCTTAGTGCACTAATGTGCACATTATATCTCCAGGACGATTCAGAGTTACCAGCCTACAGCAACTTAGCTTTGAATTTTACATCCTGGACATACAGGAGTTGGACAATGAAACTGAAACGCCTGGTTTTAGATCACAATTATTAATTAGTATGGTGTAGGGCCTCCTTTTGCGGCCAATACAGCAAAAGGATTCATCTTGTTCATCTTGGGAATGACAGATACAAGTCCTGCACAGTGACCAGAGGGATTTTGAGTCGTTCTTCTTGCACAATAGTGTCCAGGTCACTACGTGATGCTGGTGGAGGAAAACGTTTCCTGACTCGCTCCTCCAAAACACCCCAAAGTGGCTCAATAATATTTAGATCTGGTGAGTGTGCTGGCCATGGTAGATGTTCACCTTCACTTTCATGTTCATCAAACCACTCTGTCACCAGTCTTGCTGTGTGTATTGGTGCATCATCACCCTGATACACGGCACCGCCTTCAGGATACAATGTTTGAACCGTTGGGTGCACATGGTCCTCCAGAATGGTTCGGTAGTCCTTGGCAGTGACGCGCCCATCTAGTACAAGTATTGGGCCTAGGGAATGGCATGATATCGCAGCCCAAACCATCACTGATCCACCCCCATGCTTCACTCTGGGCATGCAGCAGTCTGGGTGGTTCGCTTCTTTGGGGCTTCTCCACACCGTTGCTCTCCCTGATGTGGGAAAGACAGTGAATGCGGACTCATAAGAGGACATAACTGACGTTTGGCATCGGAGTTACCAAAGGTTTGCCTATAGCAGTTACTCCACAGTCCACAGTTACTCCTGTTGGATGTGGTTGGTCCTTGGTGGTATGCTAACAATACCCTGGATACCGTGGATCTTGATGCATCACAAAGACTTGCTGTCTTGGTCACAGATGCGCCAGTGAGACGCGCACCAATAATTTGTCCTCTTTTGAACTCTGATATGTCACCCATAATGTTGTGTCCATTGCAATACTGTACAATACTGTGAAGCAGAACTGTGCTGTTACTCTGCTAATTAAACCTTCACACTCTGCTCTTACTGGTGGAATGTGCAATCAATGAAGCTTGGCCACCAGGCTGGTCGAATTTAACCATTAAACCTCCAATACTAAACTGGCCAGTGATTCAGTTTCATTGTACAACCCCTTTTTTTTTCTCTTTGTACCTGCTGCAGAAATGTGTAAATATGATGTGTGAGAAAATTGTGGCTGAATTCAGGCCAAAAATCAAACGACAACATGCATTTTCTAAATCTTTAAAATATCAGTTTTCATTTTCCACATGTCACATCTGTACCTATGATAAATATGTAAATAAATATCATGCATATTATCCTAAAAGGTCACATGGCCCGATATGCAAACAAGGCAGACACTGAAATTAATCCTTTCAGCTAGAAATCACACATTCACAAATTCACACATTCAGGCATTTACACACCAGTATACACCTGAAAACCAAACGTCAGCTCAGAATTTCCCACTAACACACCGTTACATTCTTCTCTATCCGTCTCCTCGCCTCATTTCCTACACACCAGAACCTTGTTTTTCTAATAAACATGGCTGATTTGTTGCATTTCAGATGAATGAAGTCATGCGAAACGCTGTGATTGCTAACGCTCGCCGCCGTAAGTAACTTTACACGCCTGTTAATTAGCATGAATTCTTGTGAATTTTTCAGTCTTGAGATGATTTAATGACCTCAACCTGCTCACTGTTTCAACATACTGTACAAAACCGCATCTCCACAGGAACATGGGAAGTGGGATTATTAATCAAGATAAACAAACAAATAAACAATATTTAAAACAAATCTTTTTATTTTAAAATTTTTTGTTTGTTTTTAGGTTTTATTGCAATTGTAAATGTTTGCATAAGCCAAACAAACTTATACTGTATATACTGTATATAACAGTATGATGTCTTTTTGTCTTTGTTTTAATGTATAGATTCATGTTGGCTTTCATTTTTTTAATGTTTAATATTGCTTTTGTTAATGCCATTTATATTAAACACAAATATTTAACCAAACCATAGTTACATTTGTGTATGTAAGCGAAAAAATTTAAGCTACTGTATTATCATTAATCTGTACTCCAGAACAGCCAAGATTTTTTTTTAAACATTTAAAAAGTCAAATACTGATAAATAGTGATTTATGTGAAATGTGTGAATATCTTACTTATTAAACTCAAAATCAGTAATTACATGTTTCATGAAATTACAAATTAATTTAAAATTGGTTCATTTTCCTAATTTGCTCTTCAGCCTTGAGGTTTCCCGACCCTGCACGCAAACTCTGCTCTTCTTTTCCCTTTTGTTTGTCTCAGTTCAAATCTCAGTGTCTTTTGTTTCTGCTCTTTATCTTGTCCATTTAGGATGCAGCTGTTTTACTTCCTAAGCTCAAATTCCCATCTGAAAGCACTCTGACTATGTGTGGTCACATCCGTTAGCACTGAACCCTGCTGAAATATGTGAAGGGATATCTTTTTATAATCAAAGATCACATGACCAGATACGTGAACAGAACTTGTACAAAAAAGTATAGACAGCAATAATATTCATATTTTGAAAACTAGAAATGTAGTGAAATCAAACAAGGTTTTTTTTTTTTTTGCATTTTTTAATATTACAAAATGTCATGTTTTATATATATAAAAAAATTTAGTTACAGTGCAAGTGAAATTTCATGAGAAGTTTTCAGTTTTTAGGTTCAGACTGCTGCAACGACCTCAACATCCCTTTCAACTTTTTTTTTCATTGATTTCTAGCTTTTTGTTTTCTAATACATTATTATACATTTACTTCCTGGTGCGTCAAGTCTTTCCCCGACTATTTTCGATCCTTGTCTGTTTAGGATTCAGGTGTTTTACTTCCTGAGCTCAAATTCCTGTCAGAGAGCTGACTGCCTCGTCTCTATTTGCTTCATTATAAAACCCAATTTCCTGTTTCCGGCCTGGATCATTTCAGCCGCTCAGATTTACTCAAAATGCTGCAGAAGCCGCTGCCAATTTCTTTGAGTAAACGGCTGATATTCAGCTTGAAGACTCTCTGAAGTCAAGATCGCACCTCAATCGGCCTTTGTTTTTGAACCTATTTAGAAAATCTCAGGATGTGCATGTTTTTTCTTTCTTCCTTTTCTTTAAATTGAAGTCTTTCAGTTTTCCAGGAAAAACAAACCTTGGTGAATGAAATGGAGGGAGATTTAWTTTTTTTTTTTTTTTTAAAAGATCCTGGCATGAAAACAAAGATTAGCTTTGATTAAGAGATGTTGCGGTGCTCATTAGCTTTGATTGGAGAGCCGTAGCATTGCATTGTAGTGGCACTACTGAAACCGTCGCCGGGTAAAAACGCGATCATGTTTGTTAGAGTTAATGATGCATCATGGCTCGGCCTTTTAACTTGCGGATGATTTATTGCAGTCGTAATGCTTTTACCCTCCCACACGTGGTGTGTATCCTCGAAGCTCGCTCACACCGTTCAATAGTGAGGATCGTGAGCATAAATACGACGGAATTCTTATTTTCATCGACGGAAATTTTATGCTGTTTTTAAAACGGTAATACTCTGTATTTGCTTCTTTTCAAAACTCCGTAGTGAATTGACATGACACTTTTCTGAAAACAGCCCTCTCCTGGAAGAAATACTATTTTGTGAATTTGGCTTGAAAGCCCCTCTTTTTTTTCCACTCTTGACATGCCTGTAATGTATTCTGCGCTAAAAACACTATTATCATATTTTCATAGCCGGGACTCAGAGGCCCTGAGCAGTCCATGTGTTTTAGGTTAGAAGCGCTCGTGTTTTCGCCCGGTGATGTCTGTTCCCTGGGAAATTCGACCCTATATATTATGACTAATGGCCTTTTTATTTTCAGAAAAGCCAGTATTAGATGTTCACCACGGTGCTGTGAAGTTCATCCCAGTGTGTCAGAGACCGGTGCTTTAACGCACCTCTCAAACCCGGTCATTAGGCGATAACTTAAATCAGGTGTCCTTGAGCTGGACTCCGGTCCAACTCTTCCGATTGTCTCATAAAATTCCCGCTGGTTGTGTAAGCGTGTCACAGTCCGGCTCTTCCCTGGAGATTCATGCTGTTTGGAAATTGGGCTCATTCTTATATTAACCCCACGACCCGGGAGACCGAGAGGTCACGATTGTAGACGCCTAGGAGGGCTCGAGTAGCTAACTGATGACCAGCGCGAAGAGACGGGAGCACGAAAAGATAAACAAAATTAGGGCTGCGTGATGAATATCAGCTTGGAGCGAGCGGCGGTTTATAAACGGGCGGCGTTAAGCCATTAGGCCACGTCTTGACTGATGATGAGACGAATGCAGATGCTTTAAACACCATTTTTAAGTGATTTCACCTCGACCTAAAGTCGCAGAAAACCATCTGTGGTCCAGAGTTAGGCGTAATTGTGATACACCCCCCAACCACCCCTTTAACACATCTACTAATCCTTAACGTACTTTCAGATGAATGGAATCAGGTTGGGAGTTCCTGGCTGTAGAGATAAATCATAATCCTATGATGCAACACATCTGCTAAAATGATTTCCGAATAAAGTCAGATACAATTTTTAAGAGTCTGTTCCAAAACCCTCTTTTTTTTTGTGGTCCGCAAACAGAACTGAATCGTCGGATGCGGAAAATTGGAAAAGTCTGCCTGACATTCTGAAGGCCTGTTGCATGACTAGTGGTATTTTCTCCTATTGTTACTGAAAGAAAACACTTCCTTTTTAAGAATCTCCAGATCCCCTATCAAAGACAAAATATGCTCTCCAGAGAGTTCATGAATTGTTTTGGTCTTTTCTAAAAAAAAAAATTTTTTTAATTTTTTTAAACTGCCTTGAATTTCAGAATGACTCGTTTAATCATATTCCCTGTGTAACTGCTGATGACTTGTGTTCCATAAAAAAATGGAATTAAAGAAATTTACAAATAAATAATTTCTCCCACAAATCCTTGGTGCCTAAACAGTTCAGTTTTAAGTATACAAGTTAGTGTAGCTAATGAGTAAAGGAACCTGATCGCTAGTGGTTTAGCGTCCCACAGTGGCGTCTCTTCAGTTGACGGACTTGATGTGTTTTCTGACTATGGAGGATACTTATCTATAAAAAAAAACATGGACAAAATGTACAGTCATAACCCTATCACTTTTATTTCCAAATAGATTCCTGTAGTATCATCAGACTCAGAAAAGAGGTGTGGCCTAAAATATGTGTAAGAAGGGAAGATTTATTATTATTATTGAGATTATTTAACTATGAGTGTTTTAGCTACATAAGCAATTTAAAGCACTTTCTACACATTATAAGACTAAGCTTTATTCATTATGTGGGAAATTAAACACATCATGTTGTGTTGTTAGGGCAAAATAATCAGATAACAGACAGATAACCTTGCAAGTGTTTTATTGCACTTACACTACAGAAATTTGTCAAGTATACAAAATTTTGGCTTTGTAATGTTCATACTGATTCAGGTAAAACCACCTTTAAGTATGATACAATATGAGTGCAATCAGAAGGCATTATCTATATTAAATCCATTTTATTATTATTGTTTGATAATTGCAAATTTACTGATTTCACAAATATGGAAAAAATATAAAGTATTATAAAGTGCAAAAGCCGGATTAGTAGCAGGATTTCCTGATAATCTCTGTGCTGTATTCTGTGTAAAATACTTTATGAACTATGATAACATGCTGTAAGTATGTTTATAGTGCAATATAAATATATATAACAAATAGCATTCACACACAAAAGAATCCTTTAGTACTGGTGTTATTTATATCATCAAAACATTTTATCATGCATAATAAAGATGTATAAAGTATGATGTATTTACCTACTCAATTATAAAAATTAAATTCTTATAATAAAATAATTATATTGGAAATGTAATCAATTTAGATTAAGAATATATTAGTTCTTTTCATGGTATCATCCTGTTAATGTTTCTTCAAAGTTACACATGAATAGACAATTTTTATTACTGTATAAAATAAGGTTATAAATACAATTTATTCAAAAGCTTGAAAATAATGACTGACATCACTGATGTCATTATTTCTACCTGTAGTGTAAATTGATTAAATAATAATAAAAAAATAATAATACACAGATGTTCCTCAGATGAATCATTTCCCTCTGGCCTGAGACTCTTGTCCAGTTGTGTATGTTGTACTTCTGTTTGGTTTTCGTGTAACTGAAACATGCTGCGGGGCTTAACTATGGAGTTTGTTTTCACTGGCTCAGGTTTTTCCTTTAAAGCTGGTTTTAATTTGTGAGGCTCGTAAGGCCTTAAAGTCGCTCCTGACAGCTTCGGGGAAAAAGAAAAGCCGAAACTGGAGAAGTGAAATCTTGATGAGATGAACTTTGAGGAGGAAAACCGCCGCTGGCTGCACTTTAGCAACAGGTTACAGCCTCTGACATGCACATAAAAATAATTAGATAATAATAATAATAATAATAATAATATGTTTATTATGCGTCATGAATAGTGAAGCAATGTTTTATTCTGATGGCTTCTGGGAAAGTTCCATCAATTTTTAAAACAAGTGCATCATTTTTAATTCTTTTCTATTGCATAACACTGACCAACAGGGCAGCAGGCTGAGCCCTAATAACACTGGTTCAGGTAACATCCAAGGGCATATTCGTCTGTGCTCCCATAAAATTACAATAGAGATCAGAAATTCTGATTGGAGAAAAGGAAGTAGCGAGCGCAACAGCTTCCCACATGCAACACGTGTATCTCATGTCTCAAACTAATTACACTATCAGGTATAAAATGGCTCAGTGCAGAATCTAACCTAAAATGCATATGTCCTAATAGTCATATTAATAAACACTTACTATCATTATATTAATCTGAGCTTCCCCCATGCACACATAAAACTTACTGTGGATGCTTTGATTTGGAAGGACACAGCTTCCGATCACATGTATTGCACGTCACTTGAGTACTGGATATCTTTGTTTAATTTAACATATGGTGTTCAGACAATGTACAAATCGCAAAACATCTTATTTCATATGAACAAAATAATTATTTATAATGGCAATAGAGTGCTGTCATGAAGTGGACTTACAACTGATTTTTATTATAACAGGGTGTGTTTTATTCCTCTTACACCACAGCGGCTTGTGTTTTGTTCTCACTTATTTTATAGCACCCATAATTTTTTCCCTCTTTCGTTCTCTTCCTTGATGTTTCCCAGAAATGCCTACAGTTTAAAACCTAAAATTTAACCTCCAAGTTCCTGAAACTAGAGAATCTTTCCATAAAATTTACCCTATCAATGATTGCCAATTATTATTAATGTATTATTATTATTTTAATTATTATTATTAGTAGTAGTAGTAGTGGTATAGCATCACTGTGTATGAACGAACACTATAGAAATTGTACATTTATAGAAATCAGAATGAGTTAATGTTGAACCAGTTTTTTATTATAATGAACATTAGTCACAGTTTTTGCACTTGAGTGAATTTATTTCATTTATTTTGGCTAAAGAGTGAAAGCGTTGCGTGCATGATGTGGGCGTGGCCAGGTAACGCAACACGTTAAGGAAATGAACAATAAAATGTTTTCTTTGAAACACGATCCTTGTTTTTTTTTAAATCCATTCCGAGCTCAGATGAAGTAATTAATTCATTTCTGCCATCTAGAAGAAGGTTCTTTAGCATGTGAATCCATGTTTAAGGTCTAGTGTTCAACATTCTGATTTCTCTTCAGCTTCACGTGAGATGCTGCAGAGTTTAACGGCGGGAAATTCGCATAGCATGTTTTCTGACCTAAATGTGTTTTCTATTAAATTGTAATGTTGCTCCGTGAATCCGAAACGCGCTGTTACATGCGATTAACGAGTGTTTGGAAATTTGGCTCCCAAAGCGTGAACACTGCGGGTTTCATCTCTAAGGAAATAAATCAACCACTGTTTTAATCCAACACGTAATATTGTTTAGGAAATAAATGAACCCTCAAGAGGGAATTAGCAGGTAAAATACCTACAGCCTGCTAATATGAATATGAATAGTACTCAGATTTCTTTTTTATTTTATTTCTGAGCGAGTCCTGAATAATAATAATAATAATAATAATAATAATAATAATAATAATAATAATAATATTATTATTATTATTATTATTATTATTATTATTATTATTATCGTAGTTGTTAATAATAATAATAATAATACTAGGAGCAGTGGTAGTAGTACTATACTTTTAATATTTTAAAAACATTTAAGCTCATTAAAACATTAAAGCAAGGCAAAAATGCCAGGAATTTAGAATTTTTCCTCTTCTTATTATTATTGTAGCAGTGGTGGTGGTGGTACTATAAGTACTGATTTAAGTAGATTCAAAGTAAAGTAAAAAGTGACAATCCCCTCCGGTTATCTACTATGCAGTTACACTTTAAAATAAGGCATTAAAAATGCCGATTTAATTTTTTATTCCTATGATTATTATTAGTAGTAGTAGTAGTTGTTGTTGTTTTCGAATTATTTTTGATATTTGTTGATTTCGTATTTAATTATTGATAAATCATGCATTTTTTAAAAACAATATACAATATAATTTTACCTAATATAGTTATAATTGTATAATTTGAATACAACTCCCCATATTTAGATAATAACTAATGTACACACAGCCTGATAGACTGGGAAGTAAAACACCCTAATAAATAATCAATAAATTAGATGTGCTGTTTTCTATTTTAAAGAAAAATCAAGTAAAAAAAATAACCGTCTCAGTGCATTAGTATTTTTTTTTTTTTTTACTATTTTATTTTAATGTAATTAGATTAGTGTTTGAAAAATGTGTGAAGGACCTCTGGACCTTTTTTGGCTTCTCTGCTACAGATTAAAATAAGAATAATAACGATAATTAGGGGGAAAATGAAAGAAAGAAAGCACAAACTTTTTCGACTTGAAACTAGTGTTTTAATAGACGCGGATGATTTATGATTTATTTATTAAGAAAATAAAGGAATGTAGTGCGGCACGGGCCTGAGACTGAGGGGAAACTAATGATGACGGAAAGTCTCCTCAAATCCAGCCTGGGTAATTAAAAGCAAAGAGAGAGAGAAAAAGAGAGAGAGAGAGAGAGAGAGAGAGAGAGAGAGAGAGAGGGAGAGAGAGGGAGAGAGAGACAGAGAGACAGAGAGAGAGAGAGAGAGAGAGAGAGAGGGAGAGAGAGAGAGAGACATCTGGACTGAATCAGTGTGTCTTTGATGCAGTTGAAAGTGATTTTTTCCCCCTGGGTGCACACCGCGCCGGAGTCTGACATGCAGGCCGGTTTTCAACATCCGCTGTAAAAGCCAATCTCTCAACAAGAGCAAAAACATTTTACTGTCAAATCAGAGGTGTGTGCTGACACACACGGCCTGCTTTATTAGCCTTATAATGTCCTGATCACTCAGCTCACGAGCTCCATCAACACCAGCGCGCAGCGTTTAGATAGATAGATAGATAGATAGATAGATAGATAGATAGATAGATAGATAGATAGATAGATAGATAGATAGATAGATAGATAGATAGATAGCGTAGGAATAGTTGCAGATGTGATTGCACACTGTATATCTTACATATAGTCAGTATACACAGGGTAATGTGAGAAGTGACCTGAAGTTACAAGTGTAATGCTTAGAACAACAACAAAAAACAAACAAACAAACAAACAAAAATTATATAGATAGATAGATAGATAGATAGATAGATAGATAGATAGATAGATAGATAGATAGATAGATAAGAAGCATATAAATAAAGCATAAAAATCAAAAGTAAAAAAAAAACAAGAAATAATAAATAAATGAAATAAAGTTAATTACAATGAAATCTTGATGTGAAATTTTATGTGTGGCAAAGTGACAACAGTGCAAATAGTAGTCATTGTGCTAATAACTGTGTGATTGTGCAAGGAACAGCATGAAATTGAGTTGTACATATTGTCCAAATAGCTAATTTACATTCATTCATTAGGCGATATTTGTGTTAGATTAATGACACTTGTGGTTACATTCCTTTACGGAACATCTGTTTAACATCCTCTCTCTGCTAAATTAACACCTACTGTACATCACCGACCTAAAGCCCATATTAAACACGTTGTCACATGAACTTTATAATCAGCATCAAACATTAACTATTATTAAATAACTCTTTAATTACTGACATTATGCTCTTTATTTATTTATTTATTTACTTCAACAACAAAATACACACACACACAATTAAGAATCGATTTCTAACAACAAAAATAACAATGACGACATTTATGACGCAATAAGGGATGATTAAAAACTCCCACTGTAATCAATTAGCATCTACACTACTCAGTTAAGACCTACCTCTCAAAACACTTACTATAATTAAGTATCAGATAAATTACTCACACCTCGGTTTCATTTTTAGCAAATTGTACAATGTTAAACACACACACACACACACACACACATACACGCTCCAAATAGCTCACTTAACACCGGTGTATTCATTCATTTGGCTAAATATGATATATATCTGTATTAAAGTATTGACGATTGAATTGATTTCTTCAGTGAACATCCGTTAAACTTTTCCCGCTGTGCTGAAGTGACGCTTATATCACTAAATTAACACCAGTTTACTGTATTAACAACAACAAGAAACACATCGTCGCTTAAAGCGGCCCATAATCCGATATTAAAATACAATACTATAATTACATATCAAGGTCATTTACCCCAAATAGTGTTTCATATTTTTGTGTTGAATTAACACCCAGGACAATGTTAAACACACCTACATTCTGTCGATATGACCCGCTTTACACTGACACGTTCATTCATTAGGCAACATTTGTGTTCAATTAATGACAATTATGATAATATTGCTTTACAAACATCTGTTTAACATCCTCACTGTGGTGAATTAACACCTCCTGTACATCACTGACTTAAAGCTCACATTAAACACATTGTCTTATTAACTTTATAGTCAGAACCAAACATTTACTGTTGTTAGATAACGCGTTAATTACTCACACTAGGGCTATTTATTTATGTATGTATTTATTTATTTTAGCTGCTGTGGTTAAATTAACACCTTGTACAACTTTAACTATGCGGTCCAGTGAGCTTACTGAACACCGACGCGTCAATTGGGCGTTTATTTAATTTTTCCAATTTAGCTTATTATTCCCTTTATTATTCTAATTATCACCCTCCTTACTCAATTACTCAATTATCTCCTACATTATTAAATCACATCTGTGTGATCGGTCTTTCTCTCTCTCTCTCCACACACACACACTCACACATACACACACACACACACACCGTGTGAAGAAAAAATTATATATATATATATATATGCTATTCATTTCATTCATTCTCAAGCAGCAATCTTTATTACATTCTTTCCTTCCTTCTATTCTATTCTTCTTTTCTTTTTTTTCTTCCTTTCTTCCTTCTTTGCTTTTTGCCTTCTTTTTCTCCAGTCTTACCACCCCACCCTTTTATCTTTTGTCATTTCTCGCGTTTTTAATCGCGGTTAAGTATTACTTTCCTTCTTCCTATTCTGCCTTTACCTCTGCTCTTTCGTTCTTTCTTTCTTTCTCTTTAAGCACATTGAAACGTTACTGTCAGGACTGGAGGCGGCTGTATAACAGGCTGCATGATTAATCGTATATTAATCGTGATCAAGGTTTATTTTTTTAAACAAATGAAACAGAACTAATATCTCTCTCTCTTTCTCTCTCTCTCTCTCTATGGGGTGGGGGGATAATTGAAGCAAAAAGAAAAGAAAAAGTGRAAGTTCTCGCCTTTGGGCGTGTGTGCGCGTGCGTGCGCGCGCGCGGGGGGTGGGGAAACGTCCGCGCTTTCTGCAAAACGTCAGAAACTACGAACACACGAGTTTGCCACGTAATTACGGCTCCTCATCCGTCTGTCCGTCAAACCGAGACTCATTCACTCTCCAGCCGCCGAGCAGAGCGCACTAAGACAGAGTGTATGTGTGTGTGTGTGTAGAGTGTGGTGTGGTGTGGGTGTTGGTGTTGTGTGTTGTATGGTTTGTGTGTGTGTGTGGAGATCATCATCAGCAGCAGCAGGGCTCATCAGTGCTGACTCTCGGAGACGCGCGAAACTTTCTGACAGACGTTAAAGAACCCAGAGCGGGAGCGCGCGCCCTGACCCGGAGAACTGAGCATCTGGAGTTGTCCGGAGAAGACGGAACCGGATTCATGAGCAGGTTTCTGATCTGAGAGAAGACAGGAGACACGAGGGAGAGAGAGAGAGAGAGATAAAGCTGTGTTCTCAGTCTCTTCCCAGCTCCCTGAGAGAGACAGACAGAGAGACAGAGACGGAGACGGAGAGGTCCATGCGCTCCCGGAGGCTGTGCGCGCTTCATTCCCGCCCTTCAGCCTGTTGTTGAGTCATGAGTTCCGGTTATGCAGCGCATGTGATGGACAGAGCGATCACCGCGGCCAGTCTGGAGCATTTACACGCCAAGAAGAATTTTTCCGTCAGCCACTTGCTGGACCTGGAGGACGCGCGGGAGATGGCCGGAGCGCATGCCGAGGAGAGCAGCGCGGAGGCGGGAACGGGAAGCCTGGAGTCCCCGGGGCTGACCAGCGGCAGCGACACCGCGCAGCAAGACAGTAAGAGTTCCGATCCGCTCGGTTCTGTTCGGCAGGGCTTTAGACTGGACTTAATGTTGAAAAATCACATGGTTGCCAAAGCAATTATAGATAAATATATTAAAAGTGAATTAAAAAAAAAAACATAGTGGATAAACAATAACAACAACAACAACAACAACAACAACAACAACAAAAAGTATCAGTAAGTGTTAAATTCTGACCAGTAAGTGTTGTGACTAGTTCAGCAACGCTTTATTGGCATCAATGTGTTGAAAAAATGTACATTGTTGCCAAAGCAATTAAAGTTGGTAGATTAGATTGTAAATGGTATTTTAAACATACTAAATATCAAATCAAAAGTGCATTGTGAGTATATAACAACAACAACAACACATACAAAACATACTATTTATTAATACAAAGGTATTAACAAAAACTATCAGTAACTGAACATTAGCAATGTTAAATTCTGACTAGTTAGGGTTAGGGATATATTGTTGGCAAAGAAATTATAGATGGTAGATTAGATTTTAAATAACATTATAAATATATCAAGTATGAAAGAAAGAAAAACACAGTGAGTAAACAATAATAACAACCAACAGAAACAAACAAACAAACAAACAAAAAACAGTCAGTAACCATACAGTAGTAATGTTCAATTSTGACTAGCTGGGGTTAGGGATATTCAGGGTGTGTGTGTGTGTGTGCACGCTGTGTCAGCAGTGGGCCCTTTTCCTAAAACTATTCTCAGTTTTTCACTGAGTTTTTCATCTATCAATTTGGATAAATAGTGGATAAATCAAAAATCTCTCTCTCTCTCTCTCTCTCTCTCTCTCTCTCTTCATGGACATGAATGTTATATAAAAAAGACATTGTTGCCAAAACAAGTACAGATGGTAGATTATATTGTAAATAACATTATAAACATTAAATATGAAAGAAAAACATGCATCAACAATCAGTAACTGAACAGTAGTAATGTTCAATTCTGACTAGCTGGGGTTAAGGATATTCAGTGTGTGTGTGTGTGTGTGTGTGTGTGTGCACTGTGTCAGTAGTCGGGAAATCAGAACCGCAGAGTGTGTTTTCTTTCCAAAATGTGTGTTTTTTATTTATATATGCAGGAGTTGTGCTTAGCAACACTGAAAGAAACAAATCATAGAAAAAGTGATGATGAATACATAATATTTGTGTTAAATACATATATCTAATAAATAAATGTAGCAGATTATACATGACAATTGTTCCAGTTCTTTCTCTTTCTTTCTCAGGATGAATGAACAAAATATAATAAGTTCTAAATTAAGGACTCTCTCTCTCTCTCTCTCTCTCTCTCTCTCTCTCTCTCTCTTTCTCTCTCATGGTATGCTTTTGTAAAGAAGATAAATATTTTGAAAAATATAACCAAAAGCCAAAAAATCATAATTTGCATAAAAATATACTGTGCACCTTAAATGAGAAATGGGATCAAGAATTATGAAGCAGTTATTTTCTTTTTTATATATAAAAAAGTAAGTATTTGTGTCACAAAGCCAATGTGTCACAAGTTAATAAAAAAACAAAAAATACAAATGATGTACACGCTGATGATAAGTATGATAACTTCAAATTGGGAAATAACGAAATTAAAATACGTTGAAAAAACTATTGGGTAATTTTGTTAGCATCCTCTTAAAACTGAAAGGACATTTTTTTAACATTTTGTTATTGGATTGTGATTAATTAATGCTTATTTTCTGTCTTAATGAGAATATACAGTACAAGTGAAATGTTTGTGTAGATGAATTCAATTATGAGCAGTGTATGTTTCTTTCTATTTACACTAATAAAAAAACAGCATAAAACAAGGTCGAAATCCTCCAAAATCTGTAGCTTGTTATGTACGCCATTACTTCAGTCACTTCAATTTAGTCACATTAGAACACTTTCTGTAATTGTTGTTTAGTCATTAAAAAAAAAGAAAAAAAAAAGAATTGGATAGAAATTAGAAAAAATAATCAAAACGACCGACACGAGTAAATCAAATGATGGTGTGAACACAAAAACAAATCACAGCGTGTAAACGAATTGTACAGATAACAGAACTGTTTGTAGAAAGCTGTGAAAGGCGATATTTTAGGGCTTGAAGCGAAGATACATGGCCAGGACGTCCACGTATGAAATAAACAGCACTTAGGCAGTAAAGAAATTTCAAACAGACTCTTAAAATTTCTCCTGATTTTAAAGAAAAGATTTGAATGTGAATGTAGGTCTTTTTCTTCAGTGCACACTGCAGGTGTGAAGGGATGATGATGATGATGATGATTCAACATCAGCCGTGATTTTTTTTGATGATGATGATGATGATGATGATGATGAAGTCTGAGTGTGACCTGAATGAGGCAGGATACGGCTGAGCGATATCAATATGATGAGAATAAATCAATACTGCCATACATTATATCATAATGAAGACTTTTCTGGGATATTGCAACCGTAATTAAAATTAATGTGTTTTATAACTATATCAGTGAAATGCTTAAAGTTTTTACAAATATTTATTTATTTATTTTCTGTAGATAAATTACACAACTACATAAGGTCTGATCATTATTTATATATATATGTTTTTTATTTACAATAGTTTTGCTAACACTTTGTCAGCACAGCATTTTAGCAATGTACCATGTAGCAAAATATATTTTGATAATCGTGATATGATATTTTCTGTCATATCATAAACACTT
This sequence comes from Clarias batrachus, assembly GCA_003987875.1. Classification (NCBI taxonomy): domain Eukaryota; kingdom Metazoa; phylum Chordata; class Actinopteri; order Siluriformes; family Clariidae; genus Clarias; species Clarias batrachus. Next base: position 245,796 of record QMIH01000524.1, read on the forward strand.
TTGTACTGCACAGACTGTACGGAGGCCAACTTAGGGATGAGGAGCTGATTATACATTTGGCATTATACATATGAAGCAGTGCTTCATATACGGATACTTGATACGACTCTAAAACAAAGCATGACCAGAATAAATGAAACAGAGCAGCGGGGGGTGTGCTTACATTTGGATCTGTGTTTTGAAAAAATCCGTAGAAAAAACTCAGACCACAGGTTCCCACGTGAGTCACCTGATTTACAAACGGCCTCATAATCTGCCACATCTCTGCTGCTTTAAATTCACAGATAAATCTTTTTTTACGAAAATCCAAAGTGTTGAAATTTAGTAAAAGTACTCAAATAACTTGTGTAAGTCAAGTGCTTGTGCATGTATCTCATGCGAGGTTCATAACATGCATAACCTGAAAAACTGTAAAGTTTACAGGTAGCCATTTCTCTATTGCTGTCATGCACAGTATGTAATAAAGTAATAAATATTTAGAAAAAAAGAAACTGAAATAAACTGACAGTATGGATAGTGCTCCCATTATGATGGATGGATGTTGTGTTCTACCATTCTTAATTAAATTAACATATACAACAAAAAAAAATGTAAACTTTACAGCGTTCAGTTGTAAAAAACCCAATTACAGGTATATGCAACGTGTTTAAAAGTTGGAAAATTACCTTTGCAACTTTGATACTTAAAAAATAGCCAGGTAAGCTTTAATATCACATCCGCATCCCACGCCTTTGACATCAGCCGTGATTTTCTTTTCCAAATCAGGACGAGGTACGATCAGTATTCTAACAAAATGTCAAGTTGCACAATGCTAATAGTCCTACACATCCTTTGATGTGTTGACTTTTTGTAATGTACAGTAGAAGCGTTGTATACTTTCACATCTTGTATATACAGAGCCGTATTCTCCACCGTATTTTCTCATTTATGCTAAGAGATGTTCGCGACAAATGAGAATTGAAACGTTCTGATCTGTACCTTTAACCGCTGAGTCCCAGAGTTTCCACTTGACGTCCCTCAGCGTATAAACTCAATTTTGAGTCTCAAAAAAATTCCAAAATCAGGACAAACAGGATCTTTCCCAGTCCCTCTCCTCGTTATATAATATACTTTTCACCATGCTTTCTGCTTCCCGGTATTTTATTGAAAATCATCTCACTGCTCGAAACACACAACTGTTTTGTAAAAAAAAATAACTAAACAAAAGAAAAACAGTAATTTAGTGTCAAATAAAAGAAGTAAAGACTTCAGGCTTATCTCACCCCTGACACTCAGCACTGGTGTCGGAGGATTTCGTTTTTTTCTGTCCGTCTTTCTTCACTTGTATCTCAAAAACAGCGAGCACCGAGTGATTCCATAAAACAACAGAAGAAAACGTTTTTTTCAAGATAAACAAAATGAAATATTGGTTGCAGAATGATTTCCAGTCTTATAGTGCAGTGTGTCAGCGCGAGCAGAACATTCACATTTTGTTTGGGTTTAGTGTTTTTTTTTTTATTACATTTGATCCGTTATTTGTTTCTCTTTCTTTCAATAATTTTTTTTAGAGAATTTCATTTAGATTTAAATAAAATAAAATAAAAAATTTAATTTAATAACTTCGGTTACAAAGAATTACATTTGTTTCCACTCATTTCTTTCTCATTTCTTTGTTTTCTTTCATTCACTTTTTTCTCATTATATGTTCTTTCTTTCTTTCTTCCTCTTTTATTTTCATTCTATCTTTCTTCTCTTTTTCTCAATTCTTCCTATTCCTTCTCTCTGTTTCTTTTTAATTCTCTTTTTTCTCATTCCATCTTTCATTCTGCTTGCCCGGTTAGAACCCCCATGCGAGGGTTGCATCAGGAAAGGCATCCGGTGTAAAACCTGGGCCATGTCGTGTGCGAATCAGATGGTCCGCTATGGCGACTCCTTGATGATGGGCTAAAGAAAGTAAAAAATATTTCCTTCTGCTCATTCTGTTCATTTTCCTGTGCCCTAGCCCCCCTCCCACCACCACCACCACCAAATTTCTTTCTTCTGATAACTTTATCCCATTCTCTCTTTTCCCTTGTTCCCTCTTTTCTTCCACTCAGCTCCAGATCTGCTGATTCATTGAAACAACAGAAGTCAAGAAAATGAGCGCTGTACTTGTATTAAATTAGGATTTACAGCCATACATCTGGAGAAAGGAACAAAACGTCCTCCAGTGTGTTTGATGCAGCGTTGGTTCTTTATCTACTCATCTCCTGCTTTTGTAGTGTTTTAAATGACACACTGATTCAATAATCATTTAAAATTCACATTGAAATTTAAATCGCGTGACTTGCATGACGTGCCGTTTGTATCCTTCCTCCATGTGGTTTAGCAAATGACCCCAAATGAACCCTGAACATCCAGTCCTGAAAAGCATCAGGACACTGAATCAGCACTTTATTCACGGTGTAGTAAATGTAAACTGTTTTTTAATCTTTTACACAATAGTAAGATTCATAATTTCTAAAATTGAAATAATTTCTCGTTCAAACTCCATAAACAAGTCAGCAGAGTTTTGGTGACGACATGGTGATGTTTAGTTTTAATGTAGTTTACTGTAGTTTGTATTTTAACTGCATGAGCTGTTATGTACATCAATCAGCCACGACACGAACTGAACAACACTGATTCTGAATTATACACCAGAAAAACTGCCGTGCGAGGGTCACTCACAGGGAACAAAGGCCAGCCTGTCTAGACTGATCCCTCAGGAAAGGCAATGTAGCACAAATCACTGTAAAAAGTCAATGTTTGCCTGATTGAAAGGCACCAGAACACCCAGTGCACCACAGCCCACAGGGCCAGCAGGGAAACAGCCCAAGACCGCCGACCCGACCTCCAAACTCCCCAGATCCCAATCCGATCGAGCCCCCTTGAGATGCGCCAGACAAACCAGTCCGATCCACGGAAGCGCCACCCCACAGCCCACAGCACCCACAAGAATCCGCTGCTAATGTCCTGGTGCCAGACACCACAGCACACCCCCAGAGGCCCTGCAGAAGCACACCCTGAGGGCTCAGAGCCGCCCTGGTGGTCAATTGGAACACAAATAAAAGTGTTAATGAATGGTATTAATGTTATGGCTGATCAGTGTGCACTTCTACTGGTGTTTAGAACAAACCATTAAAACACCATCATTAGGGCTGGGTGGTACGATTACACTAAACTACTATATGTACTTGGCATATTTTAGCAAATTAAATTCCACTTGTTTTCTTCATTAAGTGACTCATTTACTTATTTTTAATTACGTTTTTAGGTGTGTATATGGAACAATTTGTACTTTTGCCACGTTGCAAGAAACTCTCTCTCTCTCTCTCTCTCATACAGTACATTTAATAATTCTACTTGTACTTGCTGTATCATTTCTCCTTAAAACTCACACACAGGGCGGCACAGCGGTGTAGTGGTTAGCACTGTCGCCTTGCACCTCTAGGGTCCGGGTTCGATTCCCGTCTCTCTGTGTGCATGGAGTTTGCATGGTGTGTTTCCTCCGGGTACTCCGGTTTCCTTCCACATGTAGGTTAGGTTAACTGGCGTTCCCAAATTGGCCGTAGTGTGAGTGTATGTGTGTGTGTGTGTGCCCTGCGGTGGATTGGCACCCTGTCCAGGGTGTACCCCACCTTGTGCCCTAAGTCTCCTGGGATAGGCTCCAGACCCCCCTGACCCTGAATACAGGATTAAGCGGTATAGATGATGAGTGAGTGAGTGAGAGCTTTATTCACACTTACCAGTTAAGGGTAATCCACCTAAGATTTTCTAAGCAGAATTGTTTTCTAATGCAGTTACTAGTAACTCAGAACAAGAAGGAAACTAATGTAGCTAATGTAGCTAATATGAGCTAACACACTTATTTCTGTTCTTAGTCAATCGAAAATACAAAAATCAAAAGTAAAATGAAAGTTTTCATTTTACAAAAAGGAAATCGGGGCCCTTAACCAGCTCTGTGTTAATGTAACAGGATCCAGGACGTCATTTAAAATGTATTAAGAAGTTTGTTTTTATCTCATTTTTTCCTTCGCTTTTTTCCAATTTCAACCAGATGTGGAAACAAGTACTGAGAAATGATACTGTAATCATGTGACTGAAGTTTTCTTAATTAAAAGACAAACAATGTCCTCAAGAGAACCTGGAAAAGGAGTCAGTTTTAAACGCACCGAAGGGTGAAAAAGTCTTTAAAGTTTTCAGTAATACAATCAGAGGACCAGGTACGATTCAATAAATCGTATTCTGTATAGTGTCAACTGCCATGTGAATAAACCGCGTGAGAGTTTAGTCTGTTGACGTGTAGCGTTCGGTGAGTGAAACAAGTCATGTGAAGTTATAAATAAAAATGTAGAAAGTGAAAAGTAATGATTTTAATTTCAATTAAGAAAAAGAACAAGTGCTCAATTTCATATGACAAATACTACAACATAATACTTTTTAAAACTAGAAACTTTTTTTAACTTTAAGTACTTATTACAATATATCCTAATAGTTGAAACCATGGTTATTGGGATATATTGTAATAAGCACTTAAAGTCACATGCATATTTATATTTCTATATTATTAATATTTCACATTTTCCACTCAGGTGTAACTCAGGTACACTTTTTATCATGTGTTATGGATCTCAACATTACAGCCGGGAATGGGGTGCTGTTTTAATCCCAGGGTTTTTAATCACATTACATTGTTTTTATACGTTTTATTAGGAGTAACGGATCCTGTTTTCATAAAGATCTGATGTAATAACCACACAGTGATACCGCAGTTCACTCCTGACTGTTAAACTCCTTTACTAGCGCTGAGAGAGATGTGTGTGTGTGTCACTTTAAACCAGTGAGGTGTAAAAAAAAAATCTTCCTGATAAATAAATGTATGAGCAAGCAGTGTTAAAGTTAACAATCAAATACAAGGGCAGATAAGGTAATAATGAACTCATCTATCTATCTATCTATCTATCTATCTATCTATCTATCTATCTATCTATCTATCTATCTATCTATCTATCTATCTGTCTATCTGTCTGTCTGTCTGTCTTTGAATGGTCCAATGACAGTCCAGTTACTACAGTCATCTTATAATCACTATTACAGCTTTTATTACAATAGTTAACCACAAAAGTACACACTCGGAATTAGAAGACCAATTTTATTCACATTATATTCTAAAGCATTTTAATAGTTTTAAAATGAATAGCACTCTTAACACAATTTCAGTTCATTCATACAGAAGCTATTGTATGGTTGTTCCATAACATTAAATATAATTAGAAATGGTTAAAAAAAAAAAAGGGAGGACCTTTTATTACGCAATTTATTTTTTAGTCTTGTTTTCGTTTGTTTCCCTTTTCCATTTTTGTATTGTAAACAAGCTGATTAGATTTACCCCCTAATGTGACCTCATATAAGAAGACCCCTCCCCCAGATTGTTGCTCAGCTCATCAGCTTCTCTGGAGGGGCGTGGCACAGCAGTAGCTGTTTAATATAACTTTATAGAATTGGGAAGGAGTTTCAGGTATTTCAAAAAAAAAAAAAACATTATCTGAGTGGTATTTCAGCTTGAGCATTAATACTCACACTTTGAGGGAGCTCCGAGACCTTTGTAAACCTAAAGAAAGAGATAGTCAAATATGGGACCGTCGATAATTTAAATAAAAGCAATAATTGACAATAATTAAGTAAGCAATAATTAACTGCTGCACTAGAAGATGAATACAAGACTCCAGGACATGCTGTTAAAGGAAGCTAATAAACTTTGAGTCTTTGGTTCTTGCAGTACCTCTGCTGCATGCTGTCACTGATTGTTGTTCTGTAGCAGCACGACTTTAAGCGTTGTATAAGCAATCAAGGTTGAAACTGTAATGCAAGTATGTTTAAAGTTATGATATTATTTTATCATTATTTCATGGTGTATGTGTGTTTTCAGATGAGCAGCTGAACTCAGAGGAGAAGAAGAAGCGGAAGCAGAGGAGAAACAGGACCACGTTCAACAGCAGTCAGCTGCAGGCCCTGGAGCGGGTGTTTGAGAGGACGCATTACCCCGATGCCTTCGTCAGGGAGGACCTGGCACGCAGGGTTAACCTCACCGAGGCTCGCGTGCAGGTTAGTGACCCAGCGTAATGACTAGTTATTATAGAAAACATATGAATACATGAACATAAACCTGTGATTTGTAACTACACTAATGTCAGATCTGCAGTTACAGAAAATTAATCAACACCTTCTGTCCAATCCGAATCTAGAATGTAACAGTGATATAAACTAAATATGTCACAAACATAATATCCCTTATACTGTAGCTGCGTCATTGCCTTTATTTATTAAGGTGTTCCGTTTTTTCTAATTTGCTGATGTGGTTTGTGACGCTGAAGGCTGGAAGGAGTCTCCAGTGTCAGGGCTTTGTAAAAGTCAAAGGAAAAGCTGTTAGTTCTTCATCTTCAGGATAGAAGACAGTGTCCTCTGTGAACATGGCCAGAATAGACACCATAGCTCCACTCAGACTCTCAGGCAAGAGGCGTGGCATATGTTCTGAAAACATCATCCAGATGTTCATACAGTCACATTTGATTTGTATATATGTTTTTTTTTTTTTAAATAATGGACTTATGTACAGTATGGACTGTATACATATGTATATATTTGACAAAACGTGCAGCAGTGCTAAAAAAAAAAAGTAAGCGTTAAACACTGAACGTTGCTTTACCAAACAAGTGCATTTTGAAAAATTAGCATGTCCGATTTAAGATTTTTTGGGGGGTAATTTTTTTTTTTTGTATTTGTAATAAGTGGCCTGACGAAATTATTATTGTACCACATAGGACGTTATACTGTATATCAGAATGTTAACAGAAGCTTGCAGTAAATTTGCTATACTTTTGCGTGTTTACATCAAGCTGCTAATCGACTGTGCGTAGCATCGGCTAGGACATATTCATTTACATAAACAATATAAAACACACTGAAACGATGTAACTCATTAACGAACATCAGTATTATTCCTTAGATGTGTTCATAAATTCAATTCAAATACATTTTATTTGTACAGTCGTCAATGGTGCATTGTAAAGTAATATGTATAATTATAATTAACATTTTGTCGCTGGTAAGGAAAAACACCCTATTGTTAAGTTAATATATTTTAGTCATAAACTTTTTAGCAACTGCAGTCACATGCTATAATGGGAAAGCCATCAGAGAAAAAGTGCCTGCATCAGACGAGTCCAAGGTCAACTTCATGGTCATGCCTATGAAAATAAGTTTAACCATTCTTAGCATTGATGACTAACCAAACGTGAAGTTCTGTGGAGGACGCCACATTGAAAGAAAAGTTTACAGGCTTTACAGTTACGGACAACATTCTGTAGAAGGTGGATGTCATATAAAACTGTACAAATACACTTCTGTTTGTTGTAAAGCCACATTAAGGCTGTATGTAGTTCAGATCCCTGTATCACTGATAAATTCATCGTCAAATACAAAGTCCCTCAGATATTTGCATGCACTACAGACGTACTGTATAAATAAATATCTCAGATCCTGTTATTGTATATTGACATGCATTTGTTTGTTATTCTGTCCTGCATGTGTGGAGTGTTTGCTATCTTTTTCCATGACTGTAATCTCGGTTGTTTTCTCAGGTGTGGTTTCAGAACAGAAGGGCGAAGTTCCGGCGTAACGAGCGCGCACTGCTGGCGAGTAAAAACGCCTCGCTGCTCAAATCCTACTCCGGAGACGTGACGTCGGTGGAGCAGCCGATCGTGCCGCGGCCAGCCCCAAGGCCGAGCGATTACCTGTCCTGGGGAAGCACACCACCGTACAGGTAACAGCCCCCGTCATACACAGCTTAGACTGCAGCTTCCTAATAACATCTAATATCCTAATCAACAACACATGTCCTTTTTAATCCCACAGCGATGTTAGATTCTGGATTCTGATTGGTCTATAATAACTGCTCATGCTTACTTGCACAACACTGAACGTAACTATAGTGGGGTAAAAAGACCACATGCAAGCAAAAATTTGTTTATTTTTAAAAACATTTTTTATCATTATTATTATCATTATTATGCTTAAATCAACCTATCTGTTAAAACATTTATTAATGATATAATTTTGGTAAAATATATATCTCCAGTCCAGACGCATCTCCATAACCCTTGAAGCAACACTTTAAAGCTAGCATACGACATACAGTACGATAAGATACTGTAGCATCTTAGCAAACACACAATAGTATAAGTTTCACGATTTTATAAATATACCAATTTGATATAAAAATGTTCTCAGATTTTGTTATAATTCTACAATTTCCAGAAATAAATCAAGGATGTTGCATGCCAATGTTTGAATAGTTTACAGCACGCCACCTGTAGTATTATAGAGGAACTGCAACATTTAAAAAATGAATTTTGAATTGACACACAAAAGAATAGCGATACATAATTGAATTGATTTTTCCCGTCTCTACAATGATTCAAAGACATACTGTATGTTAGCACAAAGGCGGGTTATCCTGCAAGCTATTGTTCCATGAAGCTAACATACAGTAAGGCTAGTATTTTACATACTTTGCGGTTACTAGCTCAGGAAAATTATTATTATTTTAGCATGTTGTTTGTGATCATTAATATATTTTTTCTATAATAAATATTTTTAACATTTACACACAAGACACTGTATGCTGGATCTGTAAAGGTGTTGATGCCACTAGTATATGATTTCCTAGTTTTAAAATGTATGAGTTTAGATTTTTCATGTATTTCAGATATAAAGATAAACATCAACCCTTTTAAAATCTTTAGCGGTGTTTGAGTCACTCTTAATTCATTTCTGACTTTGAAATCTTGACCTTTCCTCCTCAGCGCCATGGCCTCCTACTCGCCGTCCTGCGCCAACAACAACACGGCGCAGGGAGTGAACATGGCCAACAGCATCGCCAACCTGAGACTGAAGGCCAAGGAGTACAGCATGAACCAGGTGCCGACCGTCAACTGAAGAAGGCAACGAACTACAAACGCGGGCGACGTGTTGCACCGAGCTGCCACGATCCCCAACAAAGACCTTTCACACGAACGTTTCCAATGTGTGGACTCGAAGGCTCGGAAGAAAAATATGTTTTAAGAAAATTTCCAAGGCAGTGATTGACGTCAACGGCGGTCATGTTTTTGGCAGAGTGGGAAAAAACTCGACTCGATGTAACTCTGGAAAAACGTGAAATGGAAAGTGTGTGCGTTTACATTTGCCACGGTCTCTTCTCGAGGAGGCGGCGTTACTCTAGAGCGCTGGAGAGCGAAGCAGCTCCATGGATGAACTTTTTGGAATGTAGCAATGCGAACCCACAAACATTCAAGGAGCCTTCAGGACTTTTCCCTGATTTCTCCTGGGATGTAATCAAGACCATGGACTGGTCTGTTTTTTGTTTTTTGTTTTTTAGAAAAAAAAAAGATTTACCTTTGTAATGAATATACTAATATTTTGCCTTTGGGTTTATGTGACTGGCATGCATTTAAAGGATGTCAAAACATGCATAGTTCTCTACACACACATATTGTACATGCATATGCACGCATACACACACCTAGCAAACTTATATATATATATATATATATATATTTCTATTAAGAGTAAAAATACTAGATATGGAAAGGTTAAAAAGTTGACCAAACAGACCTCTTAGACTTGACCATACAGCTGCACTGCACTGATATAAAACCACATGCACCAACTGTTCCAAGATATTTGGTAATGTTTCCCCAGTGAAGGAGGCGTGGCCGCCTGTGTGTCTGTAAATTACAGTTTCAGTGAAGGAGGCGTGGCCTGTATGACTGTCAGTTACAGTCCTAGTGAAGGAGTCTATCAGTTATGGTCCCAGTGAAGGAGGCGTGGCCTGTGTGTCTGTCAGTTACAGTCCTAGAAAAGGAGGCATGGCCTGTGTGACTGTCAGTTACGGTCCCAGTGAAGAAGGTGTGGCCTGTGTGTCTATCAGTTATGTCCCAGTGAAGGAGGCGTGGCTTGTGTGCCTGTCAGTTACAGTCCTAGTGAAGGAGGCGTGGCCTATGAGTCTATCAGGTACGGTCCCAGTGAAGAAGGTGTGGCCTGTGTGTCTGTCAGCTACAGTCCTAGAAAAGGAGGCGTGGCCTATGAGTCTATAAGTTATGGCCCCAGTGAAGGAGGCGTGGCCTCCTGTGTGTCTGTAAATTACAGTCCCAGTGAAGAAGGTGTGGACTGTGTGCCTGTCAGCTACAGTCCTAGTGAAGGAGGCGTGGCCTATGAGTCTATCAGTTACAGTCCCAGTGAAGAAGGTGTGGCCTATGTGACTGTCAATTGCATTGCCAGTTAACGAGGCGTGGTCTCTCCGTTTAAATTAAACAAAACAACTCATTTACATACATCTTGTTTATATCATCTTTTTGAGCACATATCTCCAAACTTCAAAGATCTACATCCCTATTATAACACAATAACTATGCAGTTCCTCCTGAATGAATGTGGCACAACATGTGTGTGTGTGTGTGTGTGTGTGTGTGTGAGGCTTTTACCTTTGCCTTTCTTTTATGTATACAACCTGAGTATATCTGAATCTGTAATATTCTTATGCAATAAAATATTTGCAAGCAGCAATGTAATGAAGAAGGATTAGTGTGTTGTGGAACAGATATCTTTTCTCCATTCCTCATCTTTAAGTGATCTGAGCCGTTTCAGGCCACAGTAATGAACATCAATCCAGCTCGTCATCCTCTCATCCTCGGACTGCTCTACTCCTCGGTTCAGGGTCCAAGCACTTGTTTGCTTCCATAAGCACTTTTTTTTCTGACCATGTCTTTTATTTATTGTGTATAAACCAAATAATATGGTTTGTGAGTTTTAAAAAAAATGGAGCTTGCTTACATTCTTTCTCTATCTGGATGAAGAACGAACTAAAGTGACTCCACAGGACTTTATGCGAAACTCTAAATGTTCCTTCAGCCTCAAATTACCATCACCCCCATCACCCCCACCATCTCCTCCTCCTCCTCCTCCTTCTTTTCTTCCTCTAGAGCAGGAAAATGAGAGATATCACTTTTCCCTAGTTGCCGTGAGATCTAACCAACATCTCATAACTCGACTTATGTATTTGTTTTGGATAAAGATCGCAGAGGGAAAAAAAAAAAATCCTTTAAGGCTGAGGAGAAAAATAAGCTGTCTGGGCGCTTCCAGAAATCTGCTGCGGTGTTTTATAGCCTGATGATGGACTCCTCGGTGTTAAGTGCAGAACTCAGATTCATTCAGAGCATCGGCGTAGCCACGGCTGTTAAGTTTTTTTTTTTTTTCTCTCTCCCTTCTTTCTGTCGAGCAGGAATGTTTACTTTCAAAACACTGTGTTTATGGCACAGGAAGCACTCGTTGGAGTTTAAGTGGCCGCGGGGTGTTTTCTGAGCGCCTGACACAGGCTTGTTTATGTGCCTGGCGACCCCCTCGGTCTGCTGATTGCATGTGACCCCTGATGACCTTAGAGACAGTGGGGAACCAATAAAAGGGCTCTTTTGGAAGGGGGGGGGGGAGGGTTTAAGGACGAGGCTGTACGATCTGTTTAATCAACGAAATTTTGTGCAAGAGGAGTCATCATGAAGGACAGGACAGGACAATGCTAACAGTCAGAGTGAAAAGCAGAATTTCACCATTAGCTGGCTATGATTCTAGTAATAAAAGAACGAGATGTCATCTTGTTTGTAGAGAACAAATGAAACCACAGCTACGCCCTCTTTCGTTTAATTTTTTTATTGGCCGGACCAAGTGAAGCAACCCCAGATCATCACACCGCCTCCAGAGGCTTGTACAGTGGCCATTATGCATGATTGCTTCATGCGCTTCCCTCCTTACACTGACACGCCCATCGCTCTGGAAGAGAATCAATCTCGACTCATCAGACCACATGACTTTTTCCATCGCTCCAAAGTCCAATCTTAATGCTTCCTAGCAAAACGCTTTTCTTCCTGAGTTTCACTAACGAGTGGTTTTTCTTATGGACACACAAGTGCTTAGTCCAAACCCTGTGAGTCCTCAGCACATTGTGTGCTTATGGAAATGCCCTTCGGTTTAAAGTGTTCTCTGATCACATGCATGTTTTTCATACTTTTTTTTTTTTCTGTGAAGTTGAGGTTTCAGCACTTTCCTTCCAGGTTTTCAGACAGTCTTGGACAGTTCTTAACCAAATTCCAGTTATTTCAGGTCAATCTCCTTAGTTGTTGTCTTTGCTCGATGCAGACCAATAATGTGGCCCTCCTGAAACATCTTTTTTACGACGAGGAGACACTTCTTTTAAAATGGTTGTTTAAGAAATGAGAAGCTTCTCACTCCATCAGTTAGAGTTAAAGGAAGAGCTGAAGTCTAAACCAATTAATCACTGCAGCAGTTATACTGTAGAAACAATTCATTTTTATTGTTAAGCTCAAAAGTGACACTGCATGCATTTCCACTCACTCACTCATCGTCTATAACACTTTACCCTGTATACAGGGTCATGGGGGCCTGAAGCCTATGCCAGGATACTTAGTTGCACGCGACGGGGTACACCCAGAATGGGGTGCCAATCCACTGCAGGGTACACACACTACAGGCAATTTGGGAACACCACTTATTAGTCTATTTAGTCTGCATGTGTTTGGACTGTGGGAGGAAACCGGAGCACCAAGCACGGGGAGAACATGCAAACTCCATGCACACAGACCAGAGGCTGGTATCGAACCCTGAACTTGGTGGTGCTGACTTGGAGCGACAGTGCTAACCTCTAACCCACCATGCCGCCTTGCACACTCCTGTATAATAGATAAATATTCACAAGGTACCATTCCAACATAAAGACCTAGCACAATACAGTACATTACACAAAAATAAGGTAGGTTCACAGAGCAAGGGGACAAACATTGTAACCGCTACAGAATGAAGATGTTTAGAGGAGGTCCAATAAACCTATTAGAGTTGGCAATATGACTCTGAAAAGAAACAAATCAGTGTTATATGTTTTGGTTAGGAGAATGGGGTTGTTAAAAACATCACTCTTGGCCATGTTCAGGAGAATGAAGAAGAAACACTTATTCATCAAAATATTACATTTGTAAGTAAGGGCCGTTCATAGTGCCCAAAGACAACATACTGTAGAGCTACAAAAACCTCACACACATTACATTTAGACTAATAAACCTGTTGTGAGGCATGATCGTTCCTGTAGTAACAAATTATTCACACGGACAAGTGGAAAATGATTTTAGCTATTTAAACTTTTAAATTAAGGAGTCTCCAGTGTCAGAAGGAAAGCTATAAACGAGCTCTGTAAATAGCTCTGTACAACTTTTTAAAAAGGAGAGAGTATCGTATTTATAATCAAAAAGCCGCTTTATAGAATCAAAAAATGGAAATAATGGAGTTTAAAAGATGTGATTAAATATGTATACATCATAATGATCAGATTGTCCCTGATGAGCAAGCCAAGGGCGACAGTGCCAAGGAAAAACTCCCCGACATGACAACAGGAAAAAACCTTGAGGGCAAACAGACTCAACAGGGAACCCATCCTCATTTGGGTGATAACGGACAGATGTGGTGGTGATTGATTTGCGGTCATACTGTGTGAAAGTTCAGTATAATGGAAAAAGTGTTTAGGTTAATATAATTACATAGCCCTAGTGTAGCTGTGATTGAATACTACAATGGATAAATGAAGTGCTATTCTGTCACTATGGTGAAATAAAAGGCTACAAATAAGAAAATAAAACAACCAATCATTAGACAAGAACAATTTATTTCCATGATTTGCATGTTCCACAATTTCCTATCAATAGTTCTTTAATAGACTATTTCCACCACGTTCATGTCCAGACTTCCATCACACCAGATTCACCAACGAAGCAAACTCAAACTCACATTAAAGCCTGAATTTAGGAGAATGACTCCATTAAGAGACTCAGTATTTCCAAATGAGCCCCGTCTGATCCTTAGACTTAAATCATCCGTCCATATTAAAATTCCTGTCATTATTCCAATAACGGCAGCTTTTCATGTGGCTTCGACCCTCCAGCCTGACCCGTTCCACCTGATTTCTGCTGGAATTTTTATGATCCAAAACGTCTACGAGCTAAAAACTTTTCCCAAACGCTAGACATCCTCGGAGGAGCCGCAAAAACGCTGGACATTAACTCTGGAGTGGGAGCTGTTTCCTATTTCAACACAACCTCATACAGCCATTTGTGTTCAGCTCAATGGGCCTTAAAGTCTTTTCACTCAGCGGTGAGTGGGATCGCTCGTAACGCCGCATGGAAAAAGCTGAGCTGATGAGTTTCATTGGCACACGATAAAACATGATTTCTTACTCCGAATGGGATTAATAAAAGTCAAGATTTTTCAAAACCGTATGGCTAAGTGATTTGATCATAGAACACTTTAGCGTTTAACTGAAATACAAATTTCCACAATAGAAGACGTTTGCAGAACAGTGGTTGAGGTTGTACTGAATGTCCGGAAGGTTAGAAGTTTGACAAAACATCCAGATCTGTCTGATTAAAAGGGACCTGCTATGCAAAACAATATAGACAACAAAAAAAAACTAAACAACCCTGTTTTTTGTGCTTTATTAATTTTTATATTGGCCAAAGCTGGAAAAAGGCAACTAAATTGTTCCCTTAATGTGACCTTATATTAGAAGACCCTTTCTGACTTTTGATTAGGTATTTGTTCTATGAAGGGGCGTGGCTCATACAGTAGCTCATTTATATAGACACTGATACAGTGCTTTTGGATGAGGAGTGAAATAAAGTTTTTTTTTTTTTT
>QMIH01000524.1:260627-271902 GCA_003987875.1 Clarias batrachus
CCCCCCCCCCCCCCCCCCCCCCCCGATTTAGTCGTGTCCAATTCCTCCCCGTCACTAGAGGGCTCCACATTAAGGCTGCTACTACCACTCAGCTAGGAGGGCCGAAGACTATCACGTGTTTCCTCCGAACCACATGACTCCAGCCGGCACTTTTTCGAACTGCTCGCTCACACATAATTGGGGGCGGAGTTACACACTCGAAGGACAGCGCTATCCGCTCCTTCTGCTTGCGTGAGCTCACAGACACCCCTGACTGGCTGTAGAGCCGTGATTAATGTGGGAGCACTAAGTACCTCTCATCCCTCCCCTCTGAGAGAGCTCGACCAATCA
Source organism: Clarias batrachus (assembly GCA_003987875.1). Classification (NCBI taxonomy): domain Eukaryota; kingdom Metazoa; phylum Chordata; class Actinopteri; order Siluriformes; family Clariidae; genus Clarias; species Clarias batrachus. The sequence goes on from QMIH01000524.1 coordinate 260,958, forward strand.
GCTCTCTCTAGACCTCCGGCTGCGAGAGGTTACAGCGTCACCCGGGAATCGAACTCGCCATCTCCGGATGATAAAGCAAGTGCTTTACCACGGCGCCACACGGAGGCCATAAAGAAAGTTTGAGGCATAAAAATGCATTTTCTGGTGGATATTTCAACATTAATACACACACTTTGCTGAAACATTAAGACCTACTGTACTGTATGTTATGAAGACTACGTTAAAGAAATGGTCAAATATAGAGCCTTTAAATTCTAATGAGTAGGAAATTCTAAATTAATTATTCCATGTCATAGCCAGTAATGTAGCTTGTTTTTTTTTAACACAGTTAAATACAGTATGTTGATCCTCAGGAAGAACTTTATCCTGGGCACAGACAAAAACAATGCACATTGTAAAAGAACAGATTGGTTGTGAGACAGGTCAATCGTCTTAGAACATGGGAAGATAATATTGTCCTGAGGACAAGGACGACGTTGAGTGAAGAATAAAAATAAATAAATTCTGATTAAAATCTCAGCGTGAGAGCACTTTTACAATAATCACATAAATTCCAAGACTAGTAATACACCAAACTCACAAAAGAGTTAAAAAGACAGTAGCAGTGATGGTGAAGCATAGCATGCTAACAGACTCATGCTCATTGTGATAATGTTTGTTTATGTGAGCCAGTTTCCTGCACAAGCTGATTTCTGGATTCTGCTGATTTCCTTTAATTGCAGGACTTTTGTTAGCAGTCTATCGTTAGAGGATATTCATCATATAATCACACATGGGGAACAAGTTAGCACACACTGTGTAAAACCTTTCCGGATATCATACAGTGCAAAAAGTAGTAAGCTTGAAAGTTCTTAAGCTAATAAAGTAGCAAGTGAATAATCAAGTGCCATATTCACAGCTTGCTAAAAGTTGGAATGCTTTTGGATAATTATTTACGCTAAGCAACAAGATGCTATAAGTGTGGGGTTTACGTGCTACGAAATTTGTTAAGATTTTGAGTCTTGTATCTTCAATACTGAACAAAGATCTCAAACACCTATCAGAGTACCATCTGAGGGTTGTCCGGACTAGCAAAAAGCATTTTAGCTGAAAAATAGCTGGTGTGCTAGCTAATTGCTGCTGACTTACGATTCTTAGCACTAATGCTAACATGCAAGGCTAGCTAAGTTATCTAACAAGCACAATGCATAGAGGAGGAAAACTGTCAGGACTTAGTAAGATTATTATTATCTATTATAAAGTATAGAAATTATTATTTGATTATTTTGTATTTTTGATTATTCAGTAATTTATAGTAAATTGTGCTGCAAAGTCTGTGGTGGTTTATACAGATATTTGCAGACACACACACAAATTTCTTATTGTCTTCGTATACACAGCCACAACTTAATGATCTTGTTCCCTTTAAGTCCTGCATTAGCCATGCATTTGGACCGTGTTCCCATTCAATATAAAGTCATTTAGGCAGCGTTGTGCTCCATCCAAGTGTGAGGAAATTTCCCACCATCAAGATTCTAAAGCTCGCGGCCAGAAACGTGTATGTTCAACCCGAACAAACGAGGGCCTCGGTGGAGTAAAGAAACGGCTGCAGGATTACAAAAACGGCTCCGTCTCGGTCCTGAAGTCCGTGTTGAAGAAGTGTGCGTGATGTTTCTCTGACTGTAAAGGCCCCATGTGGTTTCCTCTGCCCCTCTAGCCCTCCCCTCTTGAAACCCCCCACGGCTCTGCGTCCATCTCACCTTTCAGCTCTCTGACCCCAAGTGTTTCCAGATGTCCTCCAACTGTTACCCCCAACCTCAAAGCCCGAGCTCAAACTCAGCAACACACGGGACAGACAGATCCACGGATGACAAGCGAGCGCCTCGCCCCCATCGGGACGCACATCTGGAAGACATTAGGGAAGAGAGAGTGGGACACAGAGAGAGAGAGAGAGACAGAGCCTGGCAGAAGGCTACAATTTCTTTATCTGGTCTGAAGCCAAAAGTTCACTATCAGCTTTTAAACCATTTTTCATTATTACTGTTTTACTCCATTTGCTTGTTTTTATTTTTCTTGACCTGTTTGCTTGTTCCACATGTGCTTGACAAGCTCAAAACAAAGAATCATTATGCAATAATTCACAGAAACTGACCTCCACACTGTTCTTAATCAACATGGATTGTTTAGATTTTTCTTGAGAATTCAAATAAATTCCACAAATTTCTTACACATGCATTGCGGCACAATGCACACTGTCAGTTTGGTTTGCACTTTATCACGTGTCTCCAATAATTCATTTGAAATAGTCAATCCCCCACCCCACCCCATCCAACTTATTTATTTTCTCTAAAACATCACTAGATCTTTACCAGTGTACAAACCTAAAATACATTAACTCAATATCATTGGTTATAAACCGTACACCAGTAAAGTAGTGACAGGATGATGGTCACCTCATGTTCAAGGGGACCAAAGGCCGGCCAATCCCCACAGGAGAGCCAATGCAACACAAATCACAGACCACACCAGGGCACCAAAACACCCAGTGCTCCACAACCTGCCGCACACGGGTCCCAGCAGCCAAAGAGCCCAAGGCTGCAAACTCCCTTCATCCAAATCCAATCAAGAGCTGCCATGGTGGCACAAGAGGAACCTTTACAATATTGGGTTTTGTTTTGTAATGTTATGGTAGAGGCGGCACGGTGGTGTAGTGGTTAGCACCGTCGCCTTGCAGGCTCGATTCCCGTCTGTGTGTGCATGGAGTTTGCATGTTCTCCCCGTGCTTGGTGGGTTTCCTCCGGAGGAGGAAGGCTAATTGACGTTCCCAAATTGCCCATAGTGTGTGAATGAGTGAGTGCATGTGTGTGTGTCTGTGCCCTGCGATGGATTGGCACCCTGTCCAGGGTGTACCCTGCCATGTGCCCTAAGTCTCCTGGGATTGACTCCAGGCCCCCGTGACCCTGAATACAGGATTAAGCGGTATAGATGGTGAGTGAGTCAGTGAGTGTTATGGTTGATTGCTGTATATTGAACATCATATATATTAACACTTAACCTGAAGCTAGCATCACAGAAACCATGCTAACTACAGTATGAACAACTTGGCACAGCTTTTACAGCCAATGCCCTTCCTGATGCAGCCCTCCCATTTTATCCGGGCTTGTGACTGGCACTGCATCCAGTGGCTGGGATTTGGTCATTGGGTGCACTACAGAATAGAAGCCTATGCTCTATCCTCTATCCTGTTCCTTGCTAGATAACTCTTATAGTAAATAGGATAATTACAAACTACCAATACAGTAATCCTGATAACTTTAAACGGCTACAACAGAAAAGATGCTAACCATGGCCTACAATCACAGAAAACATGCTAGCTTGAAACAAGCATTAAAACATGAAACAGTCTAATCTGTTAAACAGGCCGTGAACTAGCAAAGCAACACAAACTAAACATTAAGCCAGAACTAAACAGGTTTTCTGCAAACTAGCTTCACAGTAAACATGCTAGCCTTGACAGAGTATCATGATGAAATAAGATAGCATTATCGGTCTCACAAACTATGAATTAATGTTACAGTAAATAATGCAAACAATAAAACTAGCATTACAGTAAGGAAGCTAAATTCCAAATAATTARAAATGACAATAAGTGAGAGTTGCCTTCACTTGCTACTTTTTGACATTCAATAATGACCTTGAAAACCAAAAGCCTGGCCCATATGGTCAATATCTCCAGAAATGTGCAGATAAAGTATTAGATTTAATTAAATCCAAGCTAGCAAACTAGAAGGTTAGGATTTATAATCCTCAGTCAGCCTCGGTCAGTCTCCAGATTTCATCATTGTCATAATATTCAAATCCGCATCCGTCATGGCCAACTTTCTGAAACACATCTCCGTGCATGAGCTCCATGAATAAATCAAGTCAAAGAAGCGTCGCCAGTCTGAACATAGACGTTGCCGGGCGCCAAAACTTCACCGTTCCCAAAGAAAGCTCACCGCAGCGCGTGATATTACAGAGCTAATCACGGTTCAGTGTCGGTAAATGTGCTGTAGAACATGGAGAGATCGGTGAGTGATGGTAGAGCCGGAACGTTCCGCGACACGTCTGGAAAAACTCTCTAACACGGAACAACCTTCGCGTTAAATTCCACATCATTTCCATAACGGTGTCGTTTAACGCACAATTTCAGGCGTGAAAGAGCTGTGCGGAATGAGTTTGATCTTTAGAGACACTACAGGGAAATCTTTATCTTTCGACTTTCTAGGTGACTTGAATACACATAAATTCGCATACTAAATAAAACCGAAAGTCTTTTAGACTTTTGACGCTTTTACAGTTTTTTTCACAATCTACAGACGACTGCTTCCTGCAATCAAAAAAACACCAAGTACGGATCATAAATAACTATTTATGTCATTTTTTTCAGCATACATTTCTAACATTACATTACATTACAGATATTTCAAAGGAAACATGTCTAATCTGTTTCAGGCCGGATTATTCCTTTAACTAGGATAAATGATCTGACTACAGTATATATCAGTTATGTCAGCAAAAAGTAACACACAAACACACACACACCACACAGGATGGAGTCAGACGTCCAGACGACTGTTTTTGTGTTGTCAGAGTTGGTTCCCATGACACATCAGGAAGAACTCTTTTCACCAACAGGTTCACATTTATAAATCACACATATTCACACTGACAGCCTGCACGCTAACCCTACGAACACTCTTCCCTCATACGCACCCGGTCGCTTTTTTCGCCTGAACTGTAAAGGAAACAACTCCACACTAAAGCTCCGGGAGAAGGAAAACACGGCCGAGCAGAGAACAGGGCCATGAGAGAGTTTTCCTAACAAAGCGGCCACATCATAAATCCGCAGAACGGTTCCGTGGAAAAGGAGCGGAGATATTAATGCGTCGATCCCCGGGGCGTTACGCGCCCTCCGTTCGGCCCTGACCGAGACAGAGAGAGAGTTCATTCATCCAGCGGGGGAAAGGGGCCGGACGTCGTGATTTTATCATAACATTGCTATTATTAATATGAAATCAGAGCGTACAGTGAAAGGGCTAGCCGCAGGAGTGTAAGTGAACGAGGGCTGTGGCATATTTTGGTATTTTATAGTATAAAATATAAGTAGTGTGTGTGTACCAGGTTTTTACTGTTACTGAACGTAAACACTGTGTGTGTGTGTATGTGTGTGTGTTGTGCTGTCTTGGTAAAAATCATCAGTCAAACCCCGTCAGTGCTGCAGAACTCACAGAAGTTTTGATTCTTGTTCAGTAACAGCGCATCCCCATGTGTTTTATTCCTCTTACACCATAGACGTTCTCCAATGATAACAGCTTTCAAATAATCAAAGAACAACACTTCATCTATTTACAGTATCGCATCCCTTTTTTCTTTTTAAGAGGTCATAGTTTATACTCGTTTTAAACAATCCTGCATAAATCTTTGAGATCCCTCAAATGTGTTTCTTAATGCTCCAGCTGGGATTCATCTCAGGTCCTGCGTTCTGGCTGCGTGATCCTCTTTTCGTTTCTTTCCTTTTTTTTAAATTTTTTTTTTTTTTTACTGAAACTGTTTGTAGTTTTAAATGAATCGAACCACAAACACCACTTGCATATTGTGCATATTTCTAGCCAATCAGAGTGCAAGGATCAGCAATTTCATCGTACTTTTTGACGACAACAAAAAAAAAAATCCGAAAAAAAAAATATATAATACATAATATTTAATATTTAATATACAAATCAAATAAAAGGTGAAGAAGGCCAGGTTCTGCATTCATTCAAATTTAACTGCTAACATGGAACCTAGCCATTCTTAAAATCTCAAGACCGCTAGGTTAGCTTTAGCGGGTAGTCTCTAACTGCAAACCTCTAACCTTTAATCTAGCCGTTTTTATGCAGACTAACGCTTTCAGTCGAGCTGAGCATTGCGCTGGAGGAGGGTCTCTTGTTTTATGAGGTCACAATTTTAATTTGTTTGTTTAAGCCCCATTAAAAATTGGAAAACAAGGGAAATGTTTTGGTTCCTCATTTGAGAAACCATCGGAATGACCTTTAAGTAACTTAAAATAGACAAACAAACAAACAAAAAAAAAAAATCCGAGAAACCAAAAGCATGGCTTGTCTGTCACAAAACTTTACAGCCTTTACGTCTGACCCTGGAGACTCCTTCCATTAATGTAACAAAAACGTCACCTTATAAAAACGTCTACATGTCATAAGTATAACAGTTACTACAGAAACAATAACCTATTAGAATGTGTGCATTAATTATGAATAAACATGGCAGAGCTGCGGTTAGAGAAAACTAATCAACACCTTCTGACCAATCAGAATCTACAATGCAATAATTTTAAGGTTTGAGAAAGAAAAAAAAGGAATTTTACAGCACATCACGAATCCAAACAATTCACACGCTCACTCTAACTAATATGTTTTCAGCAGTATTTTCTGCTCATGTTGTGCATAGAGGGCGCTAGTGAGCACTGTTCTGGACCCCAATTTAAAAAAAACAACACACACACACACACACACACACACAGCCTATAAGGTCTCTGTGAATCTTGTACTGTAGGTTGTGCACAGCTGCAGCAGATCACACGTCCAGGACAGAGCTCGACGCATTATAACCGAACTGTCAAACACACGTCAGGACACGAAAGAAGGTTTTAATAGTCGACTTAATTCGCTCTGTAAATCGGTTCCACAGATACGAGAGCCATTAGCGTGTCCGTCTCGCACCACATCTGCCTTCAATTTCCCCCTTTAACAGCCCACCCTACATGTGGAAACGCAGTTTACTTTATCAATTAGCCATTAAGCAGCAGAGGAGATCGCCGCCGATAGCCAGCGCTAACACACTTCACACTTGAACTCAGACAGGGTGATTCATCATCTGCAGACTCTGGCACGGTTTCTGAGACGAGGGGATCGGAAACGACAAACGTGATTAGCCATCATTATCATAATTATTATTAATGTTCTCGCTAATCAGGTACTCCGGACCCGGATCAGATCCTGTACTTTTCAGAAGCTATTTTTGTTATTACGGCTAATCATACAGATCAAGTCTTCGGGGAATGAAAACATTTTACAAATCGAGGCTTTTGCATTCCTTAGGGCTTTAGTAGATATCAGGGTAACTTTGTCTTGGAGGAAGTGACTGTTTTCAAAAACAAAAAAGAAAGAAAGAGAAAAGAAAGGCTAAGAGGTCACCAAGACTCTCGAAATTAATCAGCGTGATACAGTAGAGTTACAGTCCTGTTCCAACCCTGATGTGTTTTATTCCTCTTACACCACAGCAATTTGCACTTTTCCAGTTTTGAATTTATTAAAGAACAACATTATAATTTCTCTCTTACTCTAGTTATTTTACATTTAAAATGGCGCGACATATAAACAGCTATAAGCATTTGGTTCTCTCCCCAGCCTCTCTTTTTTCTTTTCCTTAAAGTCATGACAACAATGATTATCATATTCCAGGAAATCAGCTTTACTTTATTTCAGTTTATTATATTCAACTTGATGCAAAATGACTAGAACAAGCACATTTCTAGAAACTACTGTATGTCCMCTACAATCAGAGCTGCTGTTATAGAAAATTAATCAACACCTTCACGTCAATGAAGTACTGGATATTAACACGACCTTACACACTTGTTCACAGCATAACTCTCGTAGCTCCAGCCAAAAATAGAAAAACAAACAAAAAAAAACGAACCAGGCTAGAAAGTAGGACCGCGCAAATAACTGAAAGCGACGTTCAGAGCCTCTACTCGATGTAATCTTGCACACGTCAATTACTTTGTGTTTCCTGTTAATACTTTCACCTACTGCGTGTCTGTCCTGGAGTGTCCCCTTAAAAACATATACACAATACTGAACACGTAGTCTCATGAGTCCGCCAGGTCCAGCTTGCGATAAGACAGGGAGGAGAACTCTTTCATTAGAATAAAAAAAATTCTCAGTCATAACTGAGTTAAAATATCAAATTAATGGTGATATTGATTTGAGATCATATCACCCAGAGCTAGTGAAAGGCTTGATTTTTGGTCACCAAGTGTCGCCATTGGAGGAGGAGAAGAAGTGTGCTAGTGCAGATGGAGATTTATTGAAGTGGAGTCATAAATATAAAATCTAACAGCAAACAGGAACTACGACTTTGGCTAGGACGTATTGCTGAGGCTAAGGTTCATGACAACTATTGCAAAATAACAAACTGAACAGACCAGACGCGAGACCGAGAACCAACTGAGACAAGCACTATATACTGTACATACAGACTAATTAAACGAGACAAGGTGCAGGTGAGTAAGTTTAGGACAAGGCGACTGTGGTGAAGTCCATGATTGGAACTGAAGGTTCAACAGAAGCGTCCTCCTGAAACACAAAGATCAAAAACCTGAGACAGATACGGGGTCACGACACCTAATGGTCAAAGATCCAAACCCAGTGACTAGACGCAACAACCTACAACACAACACAACAAGCCTTATCTCTGTGCTCGCTTGAATGTCCATGATGAGTCACATGCGAGTTGCTGCAACTTTAAAAATCCATACAATAATCTAAAATAAATGATTTACACACTGTGTCTCTAGGTGTGTTTATACAGACCCTAATATTCTAGTAATAATCAGAATAAAAATGTTCTTTCTGTACACGTACTGTATGCCCCATGTGGGGTAATAATGGGTGACTTCATGAGTGTCCAGGATTTAAACTCTCTTCCACGTGCCTTTACTTCAGACTTTCTCTGGCTGAGGAAGGAGCTCTGATTGGCTCACATTTCACGCGTAGTAAAGCATCTAACCAATCACAGGCGAGACTGAATTCTTGCAACCAATCATAAGGCGTAAGATGGGATATATTATAAAAAAAAAAATTTTAAAAAGAAGATGAGAAGCCTGATCTAATATCAAGTTATAGAAAATGTATGTTTTTTCTTCTTCTTTTCTTCTTTTCCCAGTTCACATGTCGAAGACGTCATACCCTGAGCGTATATAATATGGCATCTTATCGGATCCAGCGCTCCACGGAAACGGTTAAGTTGGAGTCTTTAAAGATCCTGAAAGATTCCCTTCAGATTGCAGAAATATTATCCGTGTGAAAACGCCGCTTTTGATGAGTAACATGTTCAGGGATATAAATGCAGAAACAAAGCGTTCTATTAGCATGCACATAACTCGTATTTCTACATCTGAATATTACAAGCAGAGGTAAGACTTCGGAATAAATGCTGTAATTGTGTTGATCCGGGCTCAGGAGTAAAGTCCCAGGCGAAAGAGGAACATATTTTAAACATCTGCTTCAAATCTGCTTCAGATCTGCTGGCCGGTGTGTTGGATGCTATTGTAATGACTCACTCTCTCTCTCTCTCTCTCTCGAATCTGGTTTTGATTAAGCCTGATTAAAGGACCTGCCAGCTCACTTCTCAAACGCGCTGCCAAGTCCTCCGACTGGATTCCACCGTGCATGTATGCTTTATTTACGTGCTCGATTTACAAGATTCCCTAATTCATACTGCAGTCCGCCCTAATTAGGGCCAAACCTTTACGCTCTCAGAGCACCGGGAAATCAGCGTCATACTCGCCGCTTTCGGAAAAGGGTTATGACAAATATTCTCAGTGACAGACTGGTTCTGCAATGGAGGAGCACACACACACACACACACACACACACACACACACACACATGGGATGACTATTAAATCTTCTTCGGTGGATTAAGTTCACAAACCTATTAAAAAACAAGTTATGGAGTCTTCCAGTGTAATGACAACTGTGTGTCTTTGCTGTTATAGAAAAATAATAAATGACAGTGTGGCAATGATGAAGCCGAGTCAGGGGGCTTTTCCCACATTCCCAGTGTTTTATTTTTATTGTTTTTTTTTGTTTGTTTTTTTAAATGTCCCGAAGTGAAATTCTTAACATTTAGTGCGTAAAGTACAGGAACTGCTGCTTCTTCCTAACTGACATGCAGACACATTTTGCTTTGTTCCAGCCGTCAGTGTCGCGTGTATAAAGTTATGTACAGGATTTAATGATAAACACAATGATGTTCAGTTCTTACTAACTAACTAGAACTTAAATAAATCATTTTTAATCAGCTTTAGCAGTGAGGATAGAGCATGTTCCCTTCTCTCTCTCTCTCTCTCTCTCTCTGTCTTTCTTGCTTTTTCTCCCTCTCAGTCATTCATCAGTTGAAAATGCTGATGAAGTCAAGCAGACTCGCCTCACCGTGGAAAGAATTTCCCTCCTTCGATCTGGAAACTCTGACAACCGCGTCAGGCCAAAATAGCTGAAAGACCACTTATAGGGTGGGGAGCGTTTTTTTTTTTTCTCTCTCTCTCTCGCTCTCTCTTCTTTTCGGCTTTTTATTATGTTTTGCGTTCACAGCATGAGTAAAGAAAAGTCCCAGCTCTGTGTCTTTACCGCAGAACAGCAGGAAACACGAGAGGGAAGGGGATTTCTTCCCACGCTAGAATTCTTGACACAAAAATAAGGAATTTTTCTTGTTAGATCGGCTTCTAAAACATACAGTACATAATGTACGCGACAGTTTTCCGTTTAATGCCTGGTTACAGTATTGACTATACTGTGTATATAGAACTAGCATACAGTAAGCCCGCGTACATGCTTGACTGTTTCTGTACAGCAGAACTCGCAGCCTAACTTATTAATACAGAGAAATAAAATTTTGTTAAGGTTGAGTATCTTAAGCCATGTTTACGTTAAGTTGTACTAATTTAATCGGTGAGTGAATCACGGATGAGAAATGGAAAAAGTCGATCAGATAAAGATGAAGTTTTGTCTTAAAACGACTCCAGCGTGTTAAAATTCACTTCTACCACTTCAGCGCTGTTATTTCAGCCAAAGTGAAAATATGAACTAATCCCAGTCAAAATATTCACTTTATCTTTTCTCATTAATATCTATTCGTGCAGC
>QMIH01000524.1:273482-330514 GCA_003987875.1 Clarias batrachus
ACTCAGTGTATATTGGATTACAAGCATAATTTGCTCCGGAAGTGGGCTCGTATTCCAAAAACTCATAAACCAAATAGAATTTTCCCATAAGAAATAATGAAAACTCAAATTATTCGTTCTACAGCCCAAAACAATAAATACATAAACATAATTAATACAATATGTAAAGTAAAAATAAAACAAATTAACCTGCACTTAACATTTAAAAAAAGGAAAAATAAATCCAGACAGATAAGTGTTTCCGTTTGTGCACGCAGGCGCCGTGTGTGTGTGTGTGTGTGTGTGGAATTAGCCCCTTGCCTCGTCTTAAACAGTAAAACTCCTCCTCCCTATCACACCTCGCTTTTTAAGTTTCACAACTAACATACACAATGCAAAAAAAGACACTCACGTGAGCAGACTAACGGAATCACTGCTGTAAAGTAAAAAAAAAAACAAAAAAACAATTGAACCAGCACCTTACCTTTTGAAAAGAATCGTGGCAGAGCTGAGTTTTCTGTATAAATAAAGTGTGTGTGTGTGTGGATGTCAAATTACGCACGCGCACACACATAAAGTACACATGAGTAAAGTGTGTGAGTGTGAGTGTGTGTGTGTGTCGGTGTGTGTGGGGCACAGTGTCAAATTACGCGTGCGCGCACACAGAAGAGAGAGGGAGAGATGCAGCAGGGGAGAAAATTACCCATAATTCTGCAGCACAAGAGAGAGAAAAATCATTGGCTCAGTTGTGATCACTTACCGCTCAGTGTCAAAATAAGAGTCGCATGCGTGATACATGATACTCGGCACTCATAAACTAATACTTGCTCGGCTTCCGATTAAAATTTATTTAAAATCTTTGCACTCGTAAATCACGTTGCTCGTAATCCGAGGTTCTACTGTATATATATATATATACAGTAGAACCTCGGATTATGAGCATAATTCGTTCTGGAAGTGGGCTTACATTCCAAAACACTCATAAACCAAATCAAATCTTCCCATAAGAAATAATGAAAACTCAAATAATTGCAGAAAAATAATTAATAAAATTATATAAAGTAAAAATAAATCAAATTAGCCTGCACTTTACGTTTAAAAAAAATTTAAATAAATCCCAACAGATAAGTGTTTCCATTTGTGCGCGCAGGCGCCGTGTATTTGTATGTGTGTGTGTGTGTGTGGAATTAGCCTCTTCCCTCGCCTCGTAAAGTAAATAAACAAAACAAAAATGCACCAGCACCTTACCTTTGAAAAGAATCGTGTCAGAGCAGAGTTTCTGTGTAGAGCAGAGTGTGTGTGTCTGTGTGAAGCCGGGGGGGGAGGGGGGGTGTAAAGGTGAGAGAGTGTGTGTGTGTCGGTGTCAAAAAACTTGACACTCGTAATAATAATAATAATAATAATAATAATACATTTTATTTATAATGCACTTTATGTTTGAGGCAAATCTAGTAAACCAAGACATGCTCATTTTCAAGTCAAAATGTATTAAAAATCTTAATCCGATTTACTCGCAATCCGAGGTTCCACTGTATTTTTTTTTTCTTGACAAGCTGTGTTAATCTGTCAGGAAAATATTCATCTTGTTGCCTCACACCACCCCAGCATTGATCATATTCCTCTAACAGCCTCTTCCAAATGGTTTGTTCTGTTTTTTATTTATATTCAAAAGTAAAACACTTTGCATCTTTGAAAAACTTTTTTTTTCAACATATCTTTGAACTTTAAATATCTAAATTCAGGCCATGAGAATTTCCCCCGACCCTGCCCTGCCACCACATTGTCCTGGATGCCCGACTGCTTAGAGATATATTGCAAAACTAGAATGCAATTATTCATTCAACATGTTCGGTAGTCAAGGGACAAACGTGTGCTACCGATGAAACCTATCATGTATAAAATGTCAGCTGTATATTATTAATCGTGGTTTCTTTTAGGCTTTGTTTTCCCTTGGCGCTTCTTTCCTGGACGCGATCTTTTCGGGTCTGCTTTCAGTAAGTAACCCTGCTCGTTAGTCTGTTCTATAAAAGTCCTCATAAAACCCAGAAGTGGCACTTTTTATTGTACCTGGGCACCGTGCACATCATTCTCCCCAGGATACAACCGTCCCTGAGACAGACCAGGATTTTTTGCCTCTCTTTTGTTGCCGCGCTGTTTGTGAGCGGCGCCTTCTGCCACGCCGTGCTGAGGAGATCAGCGCTATCACCTTTCACACCAGCCTCAATGGGGACTCGGGAGGAATTCTGTGCATTTCCCCTTTCACTCAGCCAAAACTCAAGCCTTCTGCCAGATGAATTGCTCCTCAGTAGCCTCTGTAGATCCAAACCAAGTCGTCTTGGTAACAAAAAAGGGTTAAATATTAAGTACACTTTAACAAAGTCAAGCTAAAGGAATACATTCACTAAAAGAACATCCGAGTGAAGGTAAATTCTGAGATACTAATAAAACTGTGGTAAATGGTGATGTTTGTGGGAACATTTTGAGCTTTTGAATTTTTTGAGCTCTGCACACTGTGTCAGGAGTAAATCCAATCACACGGAGTCCCATCCAGCTAATAATTTTGGGTTAGCAGAAGTTTTCTTTTTCTTTTTTTTCTCTGAATGCTTCAAGTTCCTGTGACTCACTTTCCTGGACATCTGTTAGTGAAGAATGATGCACGATCCTGCCTGCGAAATCTAATTTGACAAAATGATGGACTCCGACTTTCATTCTCTATATTTAGAAAGTTCTGGAAGAAATTTTCCTTTCACGTACAGGCCTCTGGATTTACAAAGCTCCGTCTCATTCCAGTTCTGCTGTTATACAGATGTTTCGAGTTGTTTGAACTGAACTGAACCTTTAAGCCTTGCAATATATCAGCGGTTTATGTCTTCATATATCACAAACTTTAATGTAACACTAAAATTAACTGAACACACAATAAACACTCCTATTTAGGTTTTGTGTCATACTGTCCCACACCCCCACAGCATGCTGCTCTAGTTCTGCCCTCAATTATTACAGTACATGTTTCTTGTTAGCTCCCATATCAATGATGATTTGTTAGAAGGAACCAATTGAAACACTCTAGAACACCCCAGAGAATCCCAAATTCTCTAGTTAGCAATAACCTGCTGTATTGCCCTTCAGTAGATAACGTAGATAAATGTGGACAGATGAGTGAAAAGACAGATGGGTATTCAGTTGGATGAGTAAATAAATAGSCTGATGGATGGATCATTGGATAGATTTACATACCTGTATAGCAAGGGGCAGACATTGATGGATGGCTTGATGGATTAATGGAGTCAAAAACAGTAACTAAATCGGTGCATGGATGGTTAAATAGATGTCTGGATGGGAAATTTAATAGAGGGTTGGATAACTAGATAGACAGACACATAACTAAACGTCCTTGGATGGAAAAGTATCTACAGTAGATGGCTGAATTTTTTAGTTCCCCTGAACTGCCATCTCTTCATTACATTTCTCACTGTGGGAACTGCAAGCTGACAACACTTTGCTATCTTCTTGTAGCCTTCTCCTGCATTGTGGGCATCAATAACTTTCATTGAAATTGGCATTTATTAATGACAGCTGTTGCCATGCATCAGATCTAACGAGCTGATTAGGGTCTGAAACCTTGTAAAAAGAATTTCTGGAATTCTGGAACTCTAAAGCCCCATTTACACTGCAGGTCTCGATGCCCAATTCTGATTTGTTGCCTATATCTGATTTTTCTGACCGTCTGTTTACACGTTCTTTCAACTATGACTCATATCCGATTCAAGTGTTTACACTTGCCATACCGTCTGAAACATCGCGCATACTTAAAGGGAGGTTCTTGCACTACAGACCAGCCAAGATGGACGAAGGCGAAATATGCTTGATGCTAGCTCTGCGATATATGCAAAGTTCGCGAAACGGAGAAAGAGGAAAAGGGCCGTGATTGCAGCCTGCGCATGCGCTTCGTTTATTGTGTCCTCAACCATTCAGAGTCCGGGTCTGGGTGCGAGACGTGTCGGGGTCGCTCTCTGGTGGCTTGCACACTGGCGCATCTGTTTGGGATGAGCAGCGTCTCGGTGTGCCTGATTGCGTCATTAAACCGCGAAGAAGTCAACGTAAACGTAGCTCAAAATTTTTGCACAGTGCCATAGTAATGTTTTTATTTCTTTATTTATGTTCATTTTATGGCATAATAAGTAACTCTGCATCAATGTTTGCTGAAAATATTGTACATTTCCTCCATTTCCAAGAGAGACTGTGTTAACATCTTTTCAATTAAAAAATCACCAAAAACTTTTGCATAAGACGGATTATTGCATAGATGGATGAACAAATTGGTAAGTAAATGGATGGATAAGCAGATGAGTGCATGAAAGGACAAATGTAATGAATGAATGGGCAGCTTTATAGACGGGTAACTAAATGGATGAATTGTTGGATGGATGGTAACTAGAGGGATAGCTAATGAGACCTCCATGTAACTGAAGGAATGTATAAAATAATGTAATGATAGGCATAACTAGGTGGGTAGATGGTGTGTTGGATGGAGCATAAATGGATGGATAGTTGGCTAGATAGATAACTTGTTGGAAGGATGAATTGAGGGATGGGTAATAGAGACAGGCGTGTATCTAGAAGTATCTATGACAGTGGTAACGAGATGGATGGATGGATGGATGGATGGATGGGTTTGTTTGATAGACAAATGGTGGTGGAATGGATGGATGGATGGATGATATATGATTAGAAAAACAGACAGGTAACAAGATGGATGGATTCACACCTGGGGCAATTTATCCCAGTCAAACCATACATGTTTGACATATCAAACAACAGAACCCAGTGGAAACCCATAGACACACAGTAATACCAAATGAAGCTCCAGTAATCCAAGATAAGGATCTAAATGGGAACACTGGAGATGCTAAGCAACACTACTTCCCTCTGCGCATGACAAAAACATTGTTCCCAGAAATCTAAGTTTGTCTTACATAAGTTCATGCTTTTACATGTTCTCCATTTTTTTTTTTTTCATTTTTGTCATTAGGTGTTAGTTCTTTGGTTTTGCATGTCCTCCTTTGGTGTTCACATTTTGAAGTTGGTGCTGATAAGTCTGTGGATGTATTGTGACTTTTTAAATCTGTATTATTAAAGGTTTTATAGCAATCGGCTTACAATATAATGGCTGTGCAGTCGCTTGAAGTAAATAAAGAAAGTTTTTATTTAACCTATTGCAGTCGCACAATATTAAATATTTAAGAAAGCGAGTTTTGTTTAAGCCCGTTGAGGATACATTTACGAGAACATCTTTATAAAAGTGATTTAAAGCTCTGCAGAGTCCACGGTTTAGCGTGTGTAAGCTGGTGATTTGAGCAGCAGCTGTCTAAACACAGCAGTAAGTGACATTGACTTTAGGTTATGGTGTTGTTACTGTGCTACATCAGCAAGTGCAGCTAATCTGCTCTCGGACACGAGGGACACGTCACGTCGTCGCTGACTTGAGCTTAAATTGACTTTCTCTGCTTTGTTATTGAGTCTGTTTCACAAGAATGCAAGCAGATCTACTTTAATAGCAGAAATAAGTGAATATTCAATCCTTCTCCGTAATGATACATAAACACTTTATAGAGTGCAGTCGCTCAGGCAGTGTCAGGTGTTAAAACCTTAAAAGGCGAGTATAGAGGAAAGAGGAATGAAACAATGGATGGAAGGGTTGACGGATAATATTTTTTATTTCATTTGTATAGCGATTTTAACAATGGTAATTTTCGCCAAGAATACAGAATCAAAAGAAAATTATGGAAATAAACATTAAATGTGTGAGAAAATGTGTATGAATCAAAATGATCAGATTGTCCCTGAGGAACAAAAAGAGGGCGACTGTGGCATGGAAAAACTCCCTGAGATGGCAATGGGTAGAAACCTTGAGAAGAAGAATGGACAGGTGGGAGTAAGGGATGGAGGGTTGGATGGAGAAGTAAGGATAGATAGATAGATAGATAGATAGATAGATAGATAGAAGCGCAACAGGAAAAACGGGTGTGGCATTAACTGGTCCATAAACTTATTTTCCTGCTTCCCCATCTGTCCTCCACGCTCGAGGTGTGGTCACTACTCGTTCCTTCCCACTGACCGCCATCAAAGCCTCATTCCAGCATCTCTCTGAAATTCCCAATTCATTCCAAACTCAAGCTTTGAAGACCGTTAAAGCAGCGAACGCAGAATCCGCTCTTCCTCTCCTGCCATGTGGCACCAACATGGGCTCAACACTTTCTTTGTGCTCCATGTTGGAAGTATGACCAGCGATTCCCAAGGCCTCGGTAATGCTAACACATATCCCATGGAGATTAGCACTCTTACGCTTGTCTTCTTTGTTTTTAAGATCTGGTGCTTAGAAGTTCCACCTCCTGAGATTTCTGCGAGCTGGAAGATGCCACTTTTCATCACGACACGTCTAGTACTGAAAATGTGCAGAATGTAAAAAAAAAAAAAAAAAAATTTTTTTTTTTTTAAAAAGCCGTGTGAGTGAGAGAGGAGTGAGAAGTGAGTGAAGTGTAGAAGTGGAAGATGAATACGGATGCCACGCTTCAACATAATATGACTGCTGATTTTGTATCTGTAATTTTATTCTTTATTTCTGGTAGCATTTCGGTGAGGACATCATGGAACTGCATGTAAACTAAAGTGTTATTAACACATGCATGATTAGCATTATTAAATAAAATTCAACTTACAAGCCTACCGTTAATAAAGCTGTGTGATGGATTACACAATTGAATCGATCTTTTACAGGTTGATTCTATTCACTGTTTGTTTTTTTTTTACTTAGAATTGATTCAAACATTAAGTTAAGTTAAATGCTTCACAAAAGAATTTACAAATTTCTTGAGAGCATACCACAATTTTTAACACAGTACTTCCAAAACACTCTTGTCAAATTAAGTCAAGTAGGCTTTTATTGCCACTTCAACCATATACAACAAAACAACGTTCCTCCAGGACCAAAAACTTACTACGTAGCTAACTAAGAAACTAAATTAGCTGGCTAGCTGAGATGAGACAGAGTGACATTTTAACATAACAGAAAACGATTTACTTAGATTTACTCTTGTCTTGCAAGAGCATTGTTTCTTCTTCCTTTGAATTTATGAGCAGCCATTACTGCCACCCACTGGACTGGAGTGTGGAGCAGAAAATTGTCAGGAAAAGAAAGATTATAATATTGTACATGATGTGAAAATTTAACAGTCAACAACACAAATGACACAACATTTCAAGGTTTATTAGTGTTTTTAGTACTTCCTGTCAGTAATATAACTTCTTGAGATAAATAAGACAATAAATAGTAGCGCTCTGGATGCAGAAACCTTTTAGAAATTTGTGAATTTTATAAGTTTTCAACAGATGATGCCTGTGTTTCATGTTTTCCCATATTTACATTAGATAGACAGACCTATCTATTAGATAGAAATAGGTTTCTATTGTTCGATCATCACCTCATTGGTCATGCACATTATATTTTAAAGTACATTTTAAAATTACCGTCTTCAAAAAGTAATCCGTTACATTACTACGTTACTTTCTGATAAATAGTTCGAGTACTTTTCCACTGCAGAAAATGAAAACTCCTTTGTTCTTCCTCATGCATGTTGTTTTAGTCGAGACCTTTATAATTATTCTACCATCATCACTCAGTGAAGTTTGACCCATAATCTGTTAACTACTAATACCCCTATCTCACCCACGCGGTTTCGCGCGGTGGCCGTCAGTACGGTTCATCAGGATTCACCGCCAGTTTTGGCACTGTCATTAGGTTTCCATCTTTCCGCGCGTCGGTCCTCACATAGTTAAACCACATAGGTGGTTTAGGCACATGGGGGGGCGGGGCTTGTAGGACAACTTTCTCTCACACACACACACACACACACACACACACACACACACACACACACACACACTAATGGATTGGGAATGAACGCTGTCTGAATAACGGATTACATTTTTGAAAAGTAACTGAGTACTTGAATGGTGGAGCGAACGCATTAGATTACTCAATACATCGAAAAAGTATCCCGAGTACTCTAACGCGTTACTTTCTAACGTGTTACACCCAACACTGATACTGGCACTGGACACTCCTTGCATAAATGTTTAATTATTATCTTCTAACAGAAAACTACTGTATACCACATGACCCAAGCATTTTTAAATCTGTGCATATGGTGCATCCTGGTAGTCCCAGTGAATGAGCTGTTACCATAAAAGCAATAAAAAATGAAGTATTTGATGTTCAAGAAGAATCCAGATTTCAATAGTGCTATGGTATAACAAAAAACATTAATGCAAATTGCTTAGCAAGCTAGCTTCTGGACATAGATACTAATATTTGACATAACTTTCTATTAAAATGAAAAATGTAAATAAATGTTTCACCTGAATCCATTTTGTTGCTGGATTGACATGCCAGAATAGTAAAATAGATTACGCTACAAATTTAAACCACACGCTGTATTCGGCTACCTAACTTTTGAACATCAGCATCTGCTGCATACATTTAAAAAATCTGCTGGTCTTCGGGAATCTTTTCTCAGTCTGTCAGTAGAGAATGACACATCGTTCATTTATTACTGAGATACTCTATACTCCTCTAGAGCTCAGGAAATCTCAAGACATCCCCCCCAATCAGGTTACAGCATCCACATCGCTGTAGGACTCGCTTAGAGATGAGCGTTGAGACCTGCGCTGGCGTTTTCTCCTTCTGTTTGTAATCAGATGTAATGAGTTTCTGCTGTGAACTTTAAAAGGCTGCGAGATGCTCGGCTGCTGCCAGTGTGGCTCCGATTCTGCCCTTTGGGATCGTCACATAAAAACCGCAGCGTCATTATCATCTCACGGAGCTTTCGCCCACCTCCTCCCCGAGGAGTTCTCCTCTTCCCCTTTTCCCACTCATGCGCTGCAACCCGATCTCACGCAAAATCCATGAGAATTTGTAGAGATTTTGGATGATTTCAGAGGAACGCGGTTTGATTAACGACACAGTATGATTAAAAAATAATAATAAAAGGAAGTAGATGATCACAAGCCTACAAGACTGATGCAGCCAACAAGTATTTTGGTCAGATGCTACTCTGGTATACTGCAGTATAATTACAAGCATTTCATACTGTAAGTGTCGAAAGCTTTTATTGACAATTACATTAAGTTTATGGAAAGAGTCAATATTGTTGATGTTTTGATGCTTCTTTTTCAAGACCTCTGCAATTAACCCTTGCATGATGTCGATCAACTTCTGGGCCACATCTTGACTGATRGCGCAGCCCATTCTTGCATAATCAATGCTTGGAGTTTGTCAGAATTTGTGGGTTTTTGTTTGTCTTAAAGATCGACCATATGTTCTTAATGCCTGGGGAGTTTCCTGGCCATGCAACCAAAATTTTGATGTTTTGTTCCTCGCGCCACTTAATTATCACTTTTTCCTGAAGGCAAGGTGCTTCATAATGCTGGAAGAACTGTTCTTGGATGGTTGGGAGAAGTTGCTCTCAGAGGAACACAATTCTTTCCTCAGTGTGCTTAAGCAAAATTGTGTCTGAGGATGCTTTACTGTTGGCATGACACAGGACTCATGGTGGCGCTCAAATTTTACATTGTGCACGGTCCACTCTGGACAATTTTCACATTAACCTTCATAATCGACATGTGACTAACAGCTTCCAAGATGTATTTTATTTGTTTAAATTTCTGTAATTAGCATGCCAGTCCATTTTTACTTAAGAGTGCTGCAGCCGCACTTTACTGCAGTACTGTAGTCTAGTCTGTCCAGCTCTCTCAAGTCCACTCAGCTTCCGAAGTGCAACCTTTCATGGAAACACCACTGTAAAAGCCATCATGCTTGTCATCACATGGGCCGATAACTAGTTGTGTCATGTAGCTATGTTGCATTCCGGGATTTTGAGACCAATGTTTCCATCAACATCTGCTCAAGTTCTTCACTGGATTTCGAACAGCCGGTAATATTCATCACTTATGTTTGAGATTAGTTTTTTTTTTTTTTTTTTCATCCAGCGCATTTTTAAAACCTGGGGACGATTCCACTTGACCATGAAGATAGTCTTGAACTCGGCTGATGAAGGCAGTAATTTATACATATTTCCTTTGTCTTTTAAACTTATTTCCATCATTTTTATTTTCATTCTATAAAGCTGCTTTCTGACAATGACCATTGTGAAATGCTTTATACTTTATAGAGAAAATTGAATTGAAATTTAATTGAAAAACTGGATTGATAGTGCTGAACATTCAACTGTATGGACGAAATGTGTTCAGTAACATCTGAGATCAGAGTTCACTTCAACACTTGGTGAGTGACACTGCATTGTAAACAATGAAATGGACAACAGAAAACCAGGGCTATGTTTAATAGTAAATATGTTTAAGAGCAATTCCATACACCCACTCTCAATCTGATGAGACTTTACAGAATTGGGACTAAACAGCTGTGTGTCCATTAAAAAAAAAAAACACTATATAGAAAGACGCATCAGAAAAAAAGGCTTCAGTTTGCTATGGAGCATAAAGATGGAACTTCAGAGCGATGGGCGTGTCAGGGTGTGAAGGGAAGCACATGACCGATCATAGATAGTGTCCACTGTACAAGCGTCTGGAGGCGGTGTTGTGATCTGAGGTTGCTTCAATTGCCCAGGTCGAGACTCAGCAAACTGGGGTAGAACGAAATATAAGAGTGTGTGCCATTTTTGGCTAGACAGTGTGAAACGTCTTTCACAGTCGAGTTTTCCTTAAAATATAGAAACTGTGTCAAAGATGTGTCAAAATCTTAAGTGTTTAATTAAGTACTCTTAACTGCCTGAAAATAGAACGTTTAAGATATAAAATTAAGCTTAATCATTTAGAATCCATTAAAAATAATAATAATAATAATTGCCTATTTTCTCCTCAGGGATAAAAAAAAAAGAACAGGAAAAAAAAAAAGAAAAAGAACTTAATGAGACCTTGGGACAGATACTGAAGAGTAAATTTGTATATTTTTTAAAATATGGTCTTAAATATTATTGCATAAAATGAATCTGCACTAAATGGTTATTTGGACAAAAAAATGCATGATTTTTTTTTTTAGATTTGTAAAGAACAACTAAAAAGTCTAGATAAAAAAAAATCAGAAATGTGAAGTACCATTTTTTTATGTAAACAAATCTTTAAAATGATACCCAAATGTTGTATTGAGTCTGATTATATTATTATACTAACAGTTGCACTGTGTGTGTGTGTGTGTGTGTGTGTGTGTGTGTGTGTGTGTGTGTGTGTGTGTGCAAGTCTTTCCATAAAACCATGTTTTTTGTTGTTTTTTTATTCTGACATTTAAGCGGGGGTTAATGAACTTCAACTAAACTGCTCTTAGCAATAGAAAGCCATGACAGAACACACACACACACACACACACACACACACACACGCAGCATAATAATGACAATGAAAAAAAACAGAAGTGTTACTGCCTCCTTCTGGCTTCTCAGAGAACTTTTGCAGAAAAGCAACAGCAAAAAACACAGCAGTTAGTCRGATTCCAGTCCTGATAATAGTGCCAATACTTTTGGATAACTTTGAAAAAACAAGTGCAAAACAGTTACAGCATGAGCCATGAGTCAGCATTAATGATATGTGTACTGTATGTAATAAGGGTAATACAGTAGTACATGTTGTAGCATTACAGATAATGTATACTGGCAAAACTGTGAGCTAGCTAGTGCAAAAATCCGTACAAGTTATTTAAAGGTAAGGAATGAAAAGACTCGGGGAACATGTTTAGCTAGCAAGCCATTTTGGTTTAAGGACTATTTTTAAAGTAATTTTTGCTTTTAGCTGAGAGCTAAAAGTATTTGCTTACTTGCCAAAATGATTAGCTAGTTAGCAACCTAAATTCTACAACAAACTAAATGTCTTAGATGTTAATAAAAACAAAAGCTGAGGAAAGTAAACGTGTTAATACACAACTAGCTAGCTAGTGAGTGATGTTGCTGGAGTATTTATAAGGCAGCTAACTGGCGAATTTTTTTTTTTTTTTTTTTAATGGGAAAAACTATTTCTGCTTTACAAAATGGTTACAGCATATCTCAAATATCTTAATATATTAAACTTTAAAAAGCTTAGGAAGCTAATTTAAAGCTAGTAAAAGGAGAGAAGTCTCTCTTTCTCTCTCTCTCTCTCTGGGAACATTGTTTTGTTAGTATTTTTGTTAAAGACTGAAAAGGTCAATTTTTAGATTCAAAAAGAAAGAAAGCTGGTAAAGAAAAACCACAGATTCCGACCCAAACGTTTATAGGAAATGTTTAGTTTAGCATGTGCCAGCGCTAAGCTATCAGGGTAATGCCATTAAAAAAACAGACCAAGGAAAGAAAAACACCAGGAACACAAGAAAATCTATAAAAACAACAAAAAAGGCAGCATAGTTCATAAAAAATTAAAAAAAAAACACTCTGTGTAAACGTGAACTCTCACTGCTGCTATATGCCAGACTAACAGAGGCGGCTGCAAAACAACATTAAACTATTATTTAATGAATAAAGAAAATCAGAGTCTAATGGCTTCATTAGAGGTTTAGTGGAAAAGGCGAGCCAGTATTATTTCAGCGAGCACATTATAAACTCATCTCCTGACCTCTAACTCCGTATGCAAATAAAGCAGAGCGGAATCTCAGCACTCGCTGACTCGCCGTCCTCATTAGGAACAGATCGGCTGTAACGAGGAGCAGACGCGGGTCCGACCTGCTGCGAATTAAAACTCGGCTCTGTTACTGTTCCTCTAGCGTGAAAATCCCGCCTTTAAAATCAGCCAGGTTTTCTGATCTATACATGCAGTTACATTTCATGAGGTGTTTCGAGGAGTGTGTAAACTAACCCGGCTCACACACGCTCAGGACATCGTAATCACTGTTGTTTGGATGTGAAGTTACTGTAGTACTCCAGTTCATGCAATATCTAGAATATGTTGTTGAATTACTTTACCAGATGGTCAGTACTGTATCTAATCAAGTTTATTTATCAGGTAGGATTTTAGCTTCATTTCAAGTTTGTGGCCAAACAGTCCATATGAAGAAAGTCGAACTGGCAGGGCGCCAGTTCTTCCTTTTTTTTTTTTTTTTTGCCTTTCTCGTTCATTTTTTCAATTTTTACAGACAAATTAGATGAGGAAAATGCACGGATACATTTATCTTTTCTCATTATCAAATTCATAGTGAAAAAGTCTAAACCAGCATGCTTACTCTTTATTTAAACGTCTTGTTTAAATTTCACTCTTCTTAACAATTGAAATAAATAGTATGCAAAATTGCTGTCACGGTTACAAAACAAACTTCAAATCAAACAAAACCATTTGAATAAAATGAGCAAAGAGGTCATGACCCCTACTTTGCAAACCTTTGGGCTATATCTATCCAACATAAAGCTATGGAAGCACAGAACCTAATTTTTTTTCTGATTAGAAGGTTGTGAGCTCAAATTCCAGGATTTCCATAAAGCTCCAGACGAGTCTACAATTTTGAAGTCATCCCAACATGATATCCAGGAGCTTGACAGAGAGAAGGAAACGTCAACAAACCTGAGTGAACAATGAGAGTGGGGAGGACASCATCTAAACATACCAGTTCACCAGAATACTCTACGYCCATGAGTCCCCCAGATCTGCTCCTTTACCTACGGCTAAACTACTTACAAAATACTTGGTTCAATAAATAGGTTTTTAGCCTAGACTTAAAGTCCCGAACACTATTTGGAAGGCTATTCTATAACTTTGGGGCTTTGTAAGAAAAAGCTCCGCCCCCTGCTGTAGTTTTCATAATACGCGGTACGGACAAGCAGCCTGCATTCTTTGATGGAAGTAGGCGTGGCGGATCGTAAAACACTAGCAGTTCACTCAGATACTGTGGCGCGAGACCATTTAGTGCATTATGTTTTGCTGAGACGTATAACTGTCTGTCGCCAGCATAACAATGAAACCTAATACCATGCTTACGGATGATGTTGCCCAAAGGAAGCATGTAAAGGGAAAAAGCAGCGGGCCTAAAACCAAACCCTGTGGAACACCAAACTCAGCAAAGAGGACATGCAGAATAGGAACCATTTAAATCTACATACTGATAACGATCAGTCAAATAGGATCTGASCCAGGAGAGGRCWGWTCMYTTARTTCCTACTACMTTTTCTAATCTGTGAAGGAGAATACTATGATCAATGGTGTCAAAAGCTGCACTGAGGTCCAGTAACACAAGTATAGTGACGCAACCCTGATCGAAGACCAATAAGAGGTCATTTACTACTTTAACGAGTGCTGTCTCTGTGCTGTGATGAGGCCTAAATCCTGACTGATACAGTTCATTTATGTTATTTCTATGTAGATATGAGCAGAGCTGCTCCGCAACTATCTTTTCCAGAATCTTAGAGATGAAGGGGGGGTTTGATATCGGCCTGTAATTGGACAGCTGACAGGGGTTGAGGTCAGACTTCTTCATTATCGGTTTAATAACTGCTAATTTAAAAGATTTTTGAACATACCAAATGCAGAGTGAAGAGTTAATTATTTTCAACAGTGGTTCTGTTATTTCTGGCACTATCTGCTTGAGAAATTGTGTATAATTACATTATGTAATCGGTATAGGATCTAATATACAGGTTGATGAATTTGCAGAAGAGAGGAGTGAAATTAGTTCGTTCTCTTCAAGAGGAGTAAAGCATTCTAGGTTCCGATCTGACATGGTTAGGTTAACATCTGCATCAATTACATTGTGCGGTTTCAAAGCCTTAATCTTATTCAGAATATTTTATTATTAAAAAAAAAACGTTAATGAAGTCCTCATTACTGCACAATGTTGTTGTGGAGATTTCTGCAGTGGTCTTATTTCTAGTTATTTTCATACAATGATCTAGCTACTATAGTTCAGGATGCTCTCCTTCCGTGCTATTTGAAATACTAACAATTTGGTTTGACACCATTTACATTCTAATTTCCGAGCGATTTGTTTTAAACTGCGCGTGTGATCATTATACCAGGGAGCGAGTTTCTTATCTCTAATCAATTTCCTTTTAACTGGAGCTACATTATCAAAAGGTATAACGGAATGTTCGACTCTAAATATTCAGTCGCCTGATGGAGTTCTGTGGAGTCAGATGGCGATCCAATCAAAGTTGGTAACTCTGGGAGATTCCTGATAAAGCTTTGTGTGGTAGTTGATGTGAATATACGTTTAATGTGGTAGCGCGGTGCTGTGCATACATTATTACTATGACACACTTTAATTGAGACAAGATAGTGATCTGAGATAACTTCAGACAGTGGAATTGTGAATAAATTTCTTATACTTAATCCGAAGAATAATATAAAATCTAAAGTGTGAGAAGTGTGTTTAAAGAGAAGTTTATATAATATATAAGGAAGGAGTCAGAAGGAGTCATTGTGAGTCCGAAGTAAAAGCTGTAACTTTCAGACATCTTCAGGATGGAGAGGATTACACACGTTGTGGTTTCTTGGTAACATCATGATCTGTATTCACTTTGCACTTACAGTAGCGCCACCTTCTGGCCATTCAGAAGACTTTAGAAGCACTGTGGTACAATCCACCTTATTCTGACAGCATAGTGATCCAGCTGTAATTTTTATAATCAATATCACTCCGTCATCAGACGATATTCAGTAGACCATCTCCTCATCTGCTTCCCGGAGATCACAGAGCATCAGAGAAGCGGCTTGCGATGAGCTAGCTCAGCAGTTGCACCGTGGGAAATGATGAGTGTATTTCTCATAAACTGTTGTGTCTCTGTTGTCTGAGCTTCACACTGCATTACAGTCATCCTTTAACTGGCCCATTGTGCTGAATCAGATCCGAAAGAGCTGACAGTGGGCTTTCAGAAACGCTGTTCCAATTAGCTGTAATTGCTCAGTAATAGGACACAGGCCCACGTGTGTTTTCCATTTGGATTCTTTAAGCTTTAAAACAAAGGTGTTATTAATAAGTGTTTGGGTTGGGTTTTTGTCCCCCTCCCTTGCTAACAATGTTCTACACGACACACAGACGGATGAGAAGGAGGAATATGTTTCGGATAAAATGCTGACTCTTTTCCAGCTCTGTGTAAATACCAGGAGGTCATTAGATGATGTCAAACAAATCTCAGTATTCAGGGTTTTATTTGCTCAGAGAGGACTGAAGGATGAAATCTGGTGCTTCTCTAATACTTCCTCAATCTTCTATATATTATATAGTAAAAATACATTTTATTTTTATTTTACTGCAAAAATGTCATTTTATAAAGTTCGATTATCTTGCATCGGTCAAAAATTTATCTACAATTCCTAAAGAAAAAAATTACGATAAACAAAATATAGGATTTAACCTATTTATAGACATATTTTAGTATGTTTACAGTAAGCGTTAATTTTCTTTTTGTTCTACTGGCAGATAATATTAATCATTTTAAGCATTCATTCTCAGAAATAAGCAGAATTTTCTGACAATAAAAGAACAAAAAAAAAAACACTTTAAATAGTAAATATGTCTAGAAATAGGTAGGTTTAATAATCTTATATTTAATTTACTGTCATTTTCTATTACAGTTTACTATTTCATAAATATATTAGTAGTAGTAGTATTACAGTATTATTATTATTATTATTATTACAGTTTATTAATGTTATTTTTATACAATCACAATTATTCTACTCTATTTAAGGCATCCTGATCTTCATAAAGCTGTTAATTATGTTAATTATGACCGAGCCTAACACTCCCTTTTGAAGTGCGGTATTTGTACGTATATTACAGCCAGTAATTGCATTGTGCGTCTTGCCTTGTCTTAAATGTGTGTGTGTGTGTGTGTGTGTTGTTGAATGCTTTGTGTTGTAACCAAGAAACACACAAAGAAAATTCCTAAAACATGTTAATAATAGAAAGGAGAATACAATTATTTTGACTTTAAAATTGCATAACAGAATTAATCATCTAGTGCATATATTTTTAAAAAATTAAATATTATGAAAATATCTTGATAATTTAAAAAAAAAATTTATAATTGAATTTAAAAGTTAAAACCCTCATATATTCTAGATTAAATATTTCAAGCCTTTCTTTTGCTTTAATTTTGATGATTCCAAAAATCCAGTATCTCAAAATATAAGAATACTTCATCTGAAATTACTAATCATACAGGAGAAATACTGTGTATCTCTCAGTCTAGTTTAGTATATGCATGGGGAAGACTGTTGACTTGACAGTTGTCTGAAAGATGGTGATCGTCACCATCCAAAAGGAGGGCAAGCCACGGAAAAATATTGTCAATCAATGCAGATCCAAGAGCTCGGGGGAACTACACGAGGAATGGAGTGAGGCTGGAGTCATGGCATTAAGAGGCACCAAGAGACACCACAGATGTCTTCAGGAAATGGGCTAAAACGGTTGGATTCTTAGTATCAAGCCATTCCTGAACCAGAGACAACAAGGAGATAAGAAACTAGACTGGTGCTCTGTAGTCCTCTTTTCAGATAAACGTGGATTTATCTGACATTTCATTTGGAAAACAATCTCCCAGAGCCTGGAGGAAGAGAGGGGAGGCACAGACTCCAAGCTGCTTGTGAATTTGCCACAGTTGGTGATAATTTGAGGTGCCATGTCAACTGCTGGTGTCGGTCCACTGTGTGAGTCAATTGCCGATTTTTTTTTTTCTGGTAGGACCTGCTCACAATGCCAAAACCACTAGCTGGTTTGCTGACAATGACGTTATGCTGGGGGGTTGTGGTGGTGGTGGCTCACCCGGTTGGCTCTGGTTTACTGATCGTACGGTCGGGGGTTCAGGCTCCAGTAACACCAGGGTATCTTAATATAGATCTCAAATATGGATTTCAAATCTATAGGAAGATGAAAAAACAAAGCAACCTGGCCTTCAAAAACGCCTCAGCTCTGCCACGGGCTGCTACCAAAGCAGAAATTTACAATACAGAAATCCTGAAATCATTTTTTGATTGATCTTATGACATTCTATACTGTATGTGCCCGCAATTTTGTTCACGTGGAATTTGATTGCACACTCATAAGTGCATTGTTAAAAAAGTACAGCGCCATCTGTTGTCAATTTTGGAATGAACTAAAATTTCTATGTTATACTGTGCGGAATGAAGGTGTGTTTATTAAGAAATATACAGTATTTAATCGTGTTTATTAAGTACTGTAGATTTCAATTTCACACTCTTAAGCGCATGTTAAAAAATCTGTTGTAGTTTGAGATGAACTAACCATTTTTTAAAGGTTGATTTTTTTTTTTTTATAAGGGCATTTTCCATTTAAATTTCAAAGTATTTCTTCTCTTCCTGTGGGCTCCATCAAGCTCAGCTAAACACTATAAAATTCCATTCAGCAGTTTTTACGTGATGCATGCACAAACAAACAGACAAGACAAAAAAAAATCCAAGAACCATCTTGATGTGTTCTATTACTGCATATATCTTTAGACACGCCAATTTTACAGTTTTATTATATACAGTATATACAGGGTGGGCCATTTATATGGATCCACCTTAATAAAATGGGAATGGTTGGTGATATTAACGTCCTGTTTGTGGCACATTAGTATATGTGAGGGGGCAAACTTTTCAAGATGGGTGGTGACCATGGTGGCCATTTTTAAGTCGGCCATCTTGGATCCAACTTTTGTTTTTTCAATAGGAAGAGGGTCATGTGACACATCAAACGTATTGGGAATTTCAAAAGAAAAACCATTCCCATTTTATTAAGGTGTATCCATATAAATGGCCCACCCTGTATATTGTAATATTATAAGATACTGGATATTAGATTTTCATGAGCTATATGCCTTAATCATTGAAATAAAAATTTTAAAAAATTAAATGGCTTGAAAAATTTCACTTGACATTTAATGAATCTACGATATGTAAGAGTTTGACGTTATGAAAAATAACCTTTTTCATGATATACTGATTTTTAAAGATGCACTACATTAAGACATTTTGATCTGATTATTAATGTAAAGCATCACACTTTTATCAAGTTTGTCCAAGATAAACTCTTAAGAATTGAACCTCTCCTTCACAAAACTTTACTCTAACATTTTTTCATGTCACTTGTGGTGACTTGTGATGTTTGTGAGTTTCTCTTATCTATTCTGCGGTAGGACTGTACTACAGGAAACGCCGCACACTTCTCTATCATTTGACTTTTTGCTGTCACCTTGTGGATGAAATGAGTACAGAATAAAATGTTAGTAGAAAAACAATAGTAAAAGTATGACGTAATGCAATAGTTGTCAACTGCTCTGCACATTTTAATTCTTTCTCAGCTCCCAGCACACCTGATTTAACTAATCAATTAATTAATAACCTTATATTAATTAAGCTGGGTGTGATAGAGCAGGGAAAAACAATAAATTATGCAGGGCAGTGTTCCTCACGGAGTACAATTAAGGTGAGAACCACTGATGTAATGTTGGATTAGTATGATTATATATTATTCATTATATATTGCCTATAATAAAAATATTTATATACACATCATACATTTATACTACTACTAATATTGTAATAATAATAATAATAATAATAATAATGATAATAATAATAATAATGATAATAATAGGAATTTCATTTCCACTGCATACTCACCCATCTGATGGGATTCATCCAACACTCATCATTATAATCACACATGAGTTTCTTCTGTGTTCATCTAGTTAATAATCCAGAATCCATACAAGATACCGGGATTTAAACAAAAAAAGGTTTGTAATATAAATTCAGTGGTTGATTAATTTTTGGCTGAAGCACTTTTTTTTTTTTTTTTGCAGCTGAACCATTTCAACTAAATAGCAGCAAGTAAGCAAATCAATGCGATTAGATCACCAATTAACAGCTCCGACATCAGGTGATGAAACACTCCTCCGCCTCCTCCTCCTAATCAAAATGTAAGATGTTTTACATAGATTTCCAGATTTTTACAAACTTGGGAAGACTATGGATTTTTATTACAAATTCCACAACATTCAATTCAATTATTTTTATTATTATTATTATTATTATTATTAATAAATGATAATGGTAAACATCACTTGATGCATATGTAAAAGCAGACCAACTCGGCTGACGTCACTACAAAACCCAATGAACCACCGTTCATGAGCACTAGTGTATTTATTTTTCATCCACTTTCCTTATAGTAATATTAAAGTACAGCTGATTTAATCTCCACGTTTTAGTTTTTCTCCCAAGTGTTACACCATGCCATAAATTCACAAGTCTATAAAAATCAACCTATTTTACTTTTATATTTGCTTGATCTTAAAACACCATGAACAAGAGGCAGAGACAGGAGTGCTGCAAAATAAGAAAACTTACATGAGTATTCATACGGTCATCTATCTATCTATCTAGGTCTTTTGGCTGCTCCTGTCAAGGGGTCACCATAGCGGACCATTTGATATAGGCACAACAACTTGGAGGTTTTGGCATTGGGTAACTTTATATAAATGAATGAATGAATGAATGAACACACACTAGGCAACTGGAACACTGGGAGTGAGCTGGGAATACACTGTCCGTGATAAGCCAGGGTGTCTGAGCATTAGATGATAACTATAATAAAATTCTTTTAAAAGCATCAAGTCAACGGCTTTTTATTGGTGCTTTTTATTTATTTTACTGTACACAAATAGATACAAAAGAAAATAATTTACAAAAAACAAACAAACATTTACAACAAAATAAAGGTAAACAAGTCTCAGGCAGATTCTCAGCAGATCATGTCTCTCATCAAACCTGCATGTGTTTATATATTTTACAGATATTTCCTTTTATTTATTTATTTAAAATGTTAGACCTGCTTTCAGAGCTAATTAGATCATTACTGTACTGACATTCCCTTATCATTAGCAAATTTCACTTTGTAAACAGCTTATAAAAAGTATATTAATCATCGGGTCTCATCATCGCAGTGCTATTATAAAGTCACGCACTTCGGCACAGGAGCTCGTCAGAATGGAGGGGGCGGGGCTAAAAAACAGTGAGAACCATCAGTGTATAATTAGTTTGGAAATAAAGATTTCCACTTTATAGTGATCTTAATGAAGTGAAAAGACATCAAATATGTTTTATAAAGAATTATCAAACAAATTATTTAATATTTCATAAATGCACAAAGTTAATGATGAGGTTTTAAAGATGCATGTTAATTCAGGAATGATAAAAGCGTTGTACAGAGGGTGTTCTTACAGAAATTAATAGTAAGACTTATGGCAAATGATACCCAGGACCAAAAAAAAAAAGACTAAAATAAAATAATAAAATCATCATCATTATAAAAAATACAAATATATCAGATATCATAGAAAATTAAGTGTGAATTTGTATTCTGTAGCACAATAGTATTTATTCTTTACGTCAATTAATGTTTCAATTAATGCTTTTATTTATTTCTGTATTTTTTAAACAATCTATTACACTTTATGTATTTACTTGTTTGCTTATTTATTTTGCTATTTATTTACACCCATCTATTTGTTTACTTATTTACCAGTTAATGTGGTAAATAGGTTTTAAGCAAAGAGATTCGGTTGTATTTTTTGTAAAAACTTTATATTATTTTTACAGGTACAGTGGAACCTCGGATTGCGAGTAACGTGGTTTACGAGTGTTCCGCAAACCGAGCAAAGATTAATAATTTTTTATTCGGAAACCGAGCAAGTATTAGTTTACGAGCGCCGAGTATTGACACCAAGCGTCAAAATCTCTCTGTCTCTCTCACACACACRCACACGGCACCTGCGCGCACCAACGGAAACACTTTACATTTTTATTTTACAATTTATTTGTACTTTTTTAAAAGGTAAAGTGCAGATTAATTTGTTTTGTTTTTTTCATTTTATAGATTGTATTAATTATTTTTCTGTATTAATTTTTGGGGCTGTGGAACGAATAATTAGAGTTTTCATTGTTTCTTATGTGAAATGATGATTTGGTTTACAAGTGTTTTGGAATACGAGCCCACTTCCGGAACGAATTATGATCGTAATCCAAGGTTCCACTGTAATTAGTTATTTCTTTTTGCAATTTAAAATATTTTGTGTTAAAAGGTGTTTAATTTATGTTTTTTTTTTTAAACTGTGGTTTTGCCCTGTATTAATAAAAACCCTTTTTAAAAGCTACACAGTTGTGCAGTAAAATAAAAACAATAACAACATTAAAAATATTTTAAAAAAATAAAACACAGATGTGTTTCTGAAAGGACTAAGTGGCCTCGTGCCATTTCTAATGCTCAGCGATGGAAAAAGAGTTGTGCGCAGTTATAAAGCTTTACAAACAGAAAGTGTAACTACTGTATAAAGTCTAACTGTATAAAGTCAGTAAACATGTGGACACAAATCAAAATCAACACACAGTCCAGCAGTGTCGCTGATCAACAGAACATATACAAAATGAAAAAAAAAAAAATACTCCGTGTGCAAGTTTTCCCTTAAAACAGAAATGTGTGTTATTAAGTCATGATTATTATGAACATTTACATTTCTTTAGCTACACACCACGACTCCGGTATTAAACTGCACCAAGAACAAGGAAGAGGCTTTTCCTTCGCTCCCTGTGTAGGGAGAAACTCCTCGGAAACTCAACATCAGAAAGTGTTCATCTGGATGGGAGTTAAACGAAAGTGAAAGACCAACTAACATGTACAGTACTGTGCAAAAGTCTCGACCTCAAACCCCCCCTACATCTACTACAATGCAGTCAATAGAAAACAAAACCACACGATGAAACACTATTAGTCATGGACCGGCCAACCCTCGTTATTCCTGAAATTATGGAAAAAAAAAACAACAAAAAAAAAAACATTTGCATCCCAAATCTCAGGTAAATTTCCATATAAAAATATTGTGACAGCAAACGTAACCTCGTCTGATCGCCTTCAACCCTTAGTACTTTATCCTTGAGGTCAAGTCACGTAATAAAATCCAGTTTAATAGACGATTTGAAAGTCATGAAAGCATACAAGACTAGTGGGATATAAGTAATGGCGCCCTATATTCGGAGGAGGGGTTAGTGCAGGGGTGGGCAAACTTTTTGATCCGCGCCCCACAACCCACTGCCATTGTTATGCAGCGCCACCCACAGGATCCGCAGAACCGCCCTGGTGTCACAAGGGGAACCTACTGCACAATACTGGGCATCATGTTTTGCGCTGTAATGTTATGGCTGATCGATATACAATACACACACACACACACACACACACACAGATTTTAATAAAAAAAAGTGTTGATTTTTCGCCATGTATGGACAAAAACCTACGAGGCAACAGACACACTGTGACTTTCTTTTAGATTATAATTAGAGATAAAACTACTAAATAAATATATAATGCTGGTCCCTTTGTAAAATCAATAGTGTCTGAATTTCTTTAAAATGGATCATTTCCTTTTCTGTCACTCCTCTCTCTCACACACACACACACACACAATCATATTTATCCATAAACAACTGGATGAATATGAATATGATGGCAGCAGCGGCTCACTGGGACGCCTCAGAGGTCAGGTTGTCGCATGTTTCACGATCGTTCAGTTGATCAGTGCCGGCTCGCTGCTGGTTTCTGAATCTTCTCTGTCTGGCATCAGACCGGGCATCACCCTGAGACCTGGGCGCACACACACACACACAGTCAGAACTCTCATTCACACTAATTCACACACATGCAGTCTGTCTCTGTGGTGCAGTGAGCAGAATCAACACACTGATTCAGAACGGTGGATTCTGATTGGTCAGAAGGTGCAGCTTTGAGGAAACCAACAAACAAAAAACAAACAGGAAATTTTCAAGATATACAGGAGTACAGATTCTCCATATTTGGACGAGATAAAAACAAATCGTGTTTGATAACGGTGCATCTCATACTGTATACGGTACAGGGATACAGATCACAACACTGGCAGGTGAAGAGAATCAGATGGTAAATGCATCACATCTCTCCTGTGGATCAGGTTCGTGCTCAGTGCGGCGTGATTTCTGATTGAGATCGAGTGAAATACGGCTTTTGAGTAAGATTGTGAATAACGCTCTCACCATCGGGGGGCGTGCTAGCTGACCCGCTTACCTGCTGCTCCACGGACACTGAAACACACAACACACGGCGTGCGTGACTGCGCTCTGACTCGGCACTGTAATCCTCACACGCTGCTGGAGCTCAGAAGATTTATTACTCACATGGCAGTTTAGATCACAAATGTGTGTGTGTGTTTTTTGTATATAATTAACGGTCATTCCATTTAAGATAGATTTTTGTTGTGTTAGATTGACTAGTGTATTCATGGACACTTTTTCATACTTTCTTTCTTTAACAGTTAGAAAAACCACACATCATTTAGCGCACTTGACTTCCTGTAAAGACGTCTGCGCGACCCAGATGACCTGCGGGTTGAAGGCGGTGCACCAGATTTAGCGGGAAAGTGTGATCATGTTGTCTACGATGAAATCATCAGGGCTACACTTGGGTAAAAGTGGAGCTATCTCAAATAAAACCTTACTCAAGTAAAAGTATACATCCCCCATTTATTTACATGTCTACTAGAGAAATGTAAAAAAAATAATAATAAAAAATGCTTGCTTTCAAATTTCCTTAAGTATCAAAAGCATGTAAATTGTATTAGCTTACACTTTAAAAAGTACAATTTCATTCTCTCTCGCTCTCTGTTTCGGATTTCAAACACCCGCTACATGATTAAGACCGATCCCACAGTTACATATAATAATCAGCAGGTGGCGATATTCCCGCTACAGATCCTCCACGCTGCACTGTAGTTATGATACACAGCACGATACACAAACGTAGTGAAGTAGAAAGTAGAGATATGGAACCCTGGCAGCCCCGCCTCCTTCCCCATATACAACATTAGTATTAAGAAGTGACTCTGTTGCGCAATACAGGAAGCAGGAAGGACAAAGGCTTGGTTAGTGTCTGAAGATTTCTAACAGTAACTAAAGGAAATTAACGCCAAAGTCGTGACTCGGTTCGTTTGTCGCTATGATGCGGGACAAAAAAAAAAAAAAAAACAAAGACGAAGGAGATGAAGGAGGACTCACAGCGCTTGATCCTGATTGGCCAGATGAGAATGGTGCAGAGACTGAGTGCTGCGACGACCGCGACTCCGCCCGTAACGATCACCATGACGTAGTGGTAATACCACACACACGCTGGACAACACGCCTGAGTACTACAGAGAACACACACACACACACACACACACACACACACACACACACACACAGAGAAGAACTTTATCATTAAGGATGTGAATCACCAGGGAACAGGGAACACCCGATACGATATCGTCATGATGCCTCTGTGCCGATTCGATTTATATTGCGACTCTAAATATCACGATTTGATTTAATATAAAAATAAAAAACCTTAAAAAAAAATAATAAATAAAAACTGAGTCATAACTCCACAGTTTTATACCTTGGCTTTATTCACCGACTGAAATGAACACGAGTAATTAAATGTCGCTCGGTCACTA
This sequence comes from Clarias batrachus, assembly GCA_003987875.1. NCBI lineage: Eukaryota > Metazoa > Chordata > Actinopteri > Siluriformes > Clariidae > Clarias > Clarias batrachus. The sequence continues at coordinate 299,012 of QMIH01000524.1, forward strand.
CAAACTTACTTCAGACACAAGAGTTTAACATTTAACTGACTGCAAAACAGATTTTTAAAGGAATTTTTGAATTCATATACAGTATATTTTTTCATTTAAGGTGATGGAACGTTGCTGTTCAACTTCATTTTATTTATTTATTTTTTTACATTGTTTAAGGTTTTAAAAATAAAATAAAAATATTGAAGTGGAATATTTATAAAATCATGATACTTACAGAACCACAATTTAAAGCGAATAGGCACCTGGGGACGGGGATAATATCACTCAGGGTGCTCCCGGTCACTCCCCTGTCTAGTAGTGGACTTACTGGCACGGGTGCAGAGTCTGGATGATTATGACTCCCACGCCGTTTGCGACTTTGTCCGTGAAGCTCATCGCTCCGTAAACAAATGCTCCGCTTTGCTGTGAGGACGGACATGCAAGAAAATAAAGATGGACATATATACATTAACATAAAAAAAATATCCAGAGATGTTCCTGGGATGTTCGTAACTCTTTCAGATTTATTACACGGACACGTTCCCGAGCCTCGTCCTGGAGAACCGCCTGTCCTGCACGTTTTAAACTTTTCACTGATTGACAGCCTGAGTGGACGGAAGAGTCTCTTTAAATCAGACACTGCAATGTGAAGGACGTGGGATTCTCCAGCACCATAATTAAGGGACTAATTAAGGAAACAAGCTGTCTAATGAACTGGCACATGTATTAAAAAATAATAATAATAGTAAAAATAATAATACAAGGAATTCCAACACCTTTTACTGAAATGCCTTCCAAATGGGGATGTTAATGATCAATCGTTAGTCAATTATACACCGTTAATAATTAACCCAATTCAAAATGCATGTTAACTAATGAACGTTAGTTCTGATCACATATCAATTAGCTTGTACACCACAAGAGGGCGCACTCGCTGTTCAGGTGATGCTCAGTATTAAACGTGCAGACGCTGCGTTCGCATCAACGCCCTGAAGCGACTCGAGTCCGTACAGTAAATCTGTAAAGACACGTAAACCTGCTGTTTTACAGCACGGATCGGTGGAGCGCTACAGTACGTACGGTCTGGTCGGCGATGAGATCGGCGGTCATGGACAGGGACATGACGAGGATGGTGGCTGACCCCGCCCCCAGCAGCACCGCAGCGCCGTACACACCGTCCCCCATGTGTGTGTCCATCAGAGCCCAGTAAGAGAAGACCATGATCAGGACCAGACCCACAAAATACACCATCTGCACACACACACACAATAAAACACTTTGGTCATGCCGTTATAATAAAACAATAAACAATAATAATGTTATTCTGCAACCAGCTACAGCCGGCATTATTCACCTGGTTTAACACAAGTCCAGTAAAACCATCTCGACCACACCCGCCTATCTCTCAGTCACCCTGACCCCCGGTGTGACCCTGACCCCATCCCCCGGTATAACTGGGACCCTCGACCACACCCGCTCCCCTCTCACACTCAGATTTATAAACTCACACTTTTGCCGATCAGCTTGTTGAAGGGCTTCATGATCAGTGATGAGACGAATCCACTCACGTACATCACCAGCGGGATGGTGGCAATGTACTTCTGCACTCAGAGAGAGGGGGAATACACACACAGACACACACACAGACACACACACAGACACACACACAGACACACACACAGACACACACACACAGAGAAAGGCTTCATCAACTCATTAAACTACACATACAATACAGATACACAGAGTTCTGTGTTTGCATGTGCGTGTGTGTGTGTGTGTGTGTGTGTGTGTGTGTGTGTGTGTGGTTATGTGTGGCAGCAGCAGTGTATTAGTGAGGTACATGGAGATGTAGGTCTGAGACAGGTTCACTATAAGCCTCGTGCACATGTAAAGAACTGCGACCTGAAACAAACAAAACAACCTGTTTATATTACACACACACACACACACACACACACACACACTTTCAAGAGTAATAGATTCACACGTCATAAAAGGGAAAAGTTACTTTATTCACTTTATTTTTTCTTCAATCTCTCTCTCCCTTTCTGTCTCCCTCTCCTTTTTTTCTCCCTCAGACTCAGTTCCTTTCTGTCTCTCTGTCCCCGTCTCCCTCCCTTTGTCTCTCTCTCTGTCCCCGTCTCCCTCCCTTTGTCTCTCTCTCTGTCCCCGTCTCCCTCCCTTTGTCTCTCTGTCCCCGTCTCTTGCTTCAGTAATGCAGATGGAGTGTTCTTACAGTATGTGACGGATGGCGTGACGTGGGTGAGACGTTTCACTCCGTCTCGTGTCCACCTGCTGGAACGCCCTCACACCTGACTGCAGTGTAAAGGTCACATGACCGCCCCCACACAGAAAGTCACGAGGTGTAATTACAGACGTGAGCACTAACGTGTACAAGGTCCTGCACTAAACCCGCTCACTAACCGCAGCTGACCGTCTCTGCACCTGACTGTGTCGTAAAGGTTCTGATCCAGCAGGGCTGCTGATCAGCTGATCGTCTCCTGATCGTCTCCTGTCTGATGAAGCTGGTCGCTGCTCGGCTGAGGGTTCGGTACCTGGTAGAAGGACGGCTCTTTGAGCCAGTGTTTCCACTGCAGGGCCACGGATGGAGAGTCGAGTGCGGACCGGGTGAGGAGCGGCGTCCGCTCTCCGTCCTCCTGATCCTCATCCTCGCTCGCGCCACGCCTCGTCTCCCGCGTCCCCAGGTGGAAGAGCAGAGAGAAGAACATGCCGATCGCCCAAACGATCAGACTCAGGTTCTTAAAAGATAAAAAAGACACATGAGAAGAAAAAAACAAACAAACAAACAAACAAACAAACACTGTGATGAAAATACAGGACAAGAATGTAATGTTGCATTTTATACATAAAAAAAAAAAAGAAGAATGTATTCTAATAACTATTGTAATATTCTATTAACAAAAACCTTTATTTTAATAAAAGACTTAAGTAAAAGATTGCAACTTTGTGATTTTAATGAGCATAACAACAATTATTTTCATATATTTGCATAAAAGAAAAAAAAATCTTGAAAAATTTTGAAAAATGCTTCATTTTGGACGAACATGTTTATGTAATAAATTATACATCTAAACAATATAAACACCTGGTAAGTGTGTATTCGGTTATTTTTTATTTATTTATTTATGACTTTAAATAAAGTATTTCAGTGTAACAGTAGAAAGTTAAATGAAAACTAATTTCCGTCTGTAGAGTCGCATTTAATCCAGAACAAAGCGGCTGGTGATTCAGACAGGAGGAGTTTGAGATGTTATAATAACTTTATCCACACAAGCGGCGCGGCTTCATGCTGATGTTCCGCGGCCTGTGAAGCGGCTCAGCGCCTCCGTCCTCCTGCGTCTGCTTATCAATCTGACGAATTTTAAGAATTTAGGCGACTGAGAATCGCGACTCCGGACACGTGAAGTAAACCAACGTTATGTGAAATAAAAATAAACAAAGCTCGTGGAGACGCACGGCGTGTAACGAGTTAAATTTAACAGGAGATACAGAAACTGTGTGTGAGAGAAACGGAGAAAGTAAAAAAAAAAAATTTTAAAAAAGGAGAAGTAAAAGTGCTGCTTTTAAAAGTGAACAGAAAAAGAATGAACACGAAATATGAAACAGGAAACTGCAGGGTTTGATGGCGAGTGCCAAGTCATGTGTATACATGTGTATATGTGTGTGTGTGTATATACACTCACTCTGAAGATGGGGATGTCGACTGGGCCGAGGTTGTCAGTCAGAGACGGATCGTCATTAGACTGGAAATGGAACAGCAGCCACGCCACGGCGTACACAGTGATGTTGGCGATCACAGTGAAGGCGTACCTGTAGGATCAGAGAGAGACAGAGAGGTACGGAGGAGGACATTTATATAAAAAAATCAACAAGGATCATCTAATGAATAAATCCAGTCAGAGCCGAGCACTTTACACACACAGACGGTTCATACAGATGGATAAACAGGGAGAAAAAAAAAATTATGGACAGAATCTAAAATACAAAAGATACATATACAGTATATGTGTCTGTCCACGTGTCTACCCGCTGAGAATGAGACCGGTTGACAGGAGACGCACAAAGATAAGAGGAGACAGGCTGAAACACAAAGACAGACAGACAAATACAAACACAGAAAGACAGATGGACAGGAGGTTAGAGAGACAAAAAGAAAGAAGGAGACGAGACAGAAGTATGCGTACATTCAGAGAGAGCGAGACAGATGTATAAACACCTAAGAGATAGACRAAGAGTGTGACAGACAGACAGACAGACAGAGTGTGGGAGACAGACAGGGAGACTGACAGAGTGCGATTCAGAAAGACGGACAATGAGAGAGACAGATATAAAAAAAAAAAAAGAGAGAAAAAAACAGAAATTAAAATACAAGTGTACACAAGCAGACAGATGGGAAATGTGTGTGCGTGTGTATGTGTGGCACTAAAAGCAGACACGGTGTGTGAGCCCGAGTTTCAGTTCTGCAGGCAGCTGTGCTCAGGGTGTGTCCTGTACACAAGGACGTAGCCGCGTATGGCGCGTCCGAGCGTACCTGTACGCGGTGAGCTCCACCTTGGCCGACTCGGTCGTCACCAGCTCGGGAATGAGGGACAGGTGGGAGATCTGGGTCGCGGCCCAGCCGAACTGGAAGATGATGATGAAGGGGATGAAGTAGATGAGACCCGCCCACTGCGGCGTGTACTCGCTACAGCCCATACACTGATTAAAGATGAAGGGGAAAGAGATCACGACGCTGAACGTCCCTGAAACACAGAAAACAAAAGAGAAAGAAAATTTATCAAGATTTAGATTTCCGATTGGTCAAAAGCTGTTGATTAACTTTGTACAATCCAGTGGGAACAAACACCATATAATGTCACACCAAACAAAATGACAGTTTTAAAATAATCAAAAGGGTTCATCTTTGTTGCAGACAGACATGTACGGGAGATTCAACCTGAAATAATAACAACAACAACAACAATATTAATAATCACTTATTACATTGAAGCTGATCAGCTTATTTTTTAGCTAAAGATTTTTAACTATTTCTACAAACTCTTTAACCATCAACAGCCTGTTCTTCAGCTAGTTGTTTCTATAGTAACGCTCCATTAATAATTAATCGAGGTTGATATGGGGAAGTTTCCTGTAAAGTGCTGTTTAATTAACATTCATGAAAGGAGGAATCTCCAGTGTTAGAGGTTAAAGCTGTAACATTACATTTTTGGTCATATTTAGCAATTTCTGGTGCGACCTGAAAGGATTCGACTTCCAAGCGACTCTTCTTGGTTACTCTTATTTTAGCGACCTAAAGCAACTCGAAAACTTGAAGCGACTCGCAAAGAGGTGGGCACCCGCACCCCATCCATTTAAAGATGCGGGCCTAAAAATAGGCGGCTCAAGCGACTCGGCGGGAGGCGGGGCCCCTGAGGCGACTGACTCGGCGGGGCGACTGACTCGGCGGGGCCCCTGAGGCGACTGACTCGGCGGGGCCCCTGAGGCGACTGACTCGGCGGTGGGCACCCGCACCCCATCCATTTAAAGATGCGGGCCTAAAAATAGGCGGCTCAAGCGACTCGGCGGGAGGCGGGGCCCCTGAGGCGACTCGGAGGGAGGCGGGGCCCCTGAGGCGACTCGGAGGGAGGCGGGGCCCCTGAGGCGACTCTAAGGAGTCATGAGCTGAGTCGATTCCTCTGAATCTGCGGGAGTCTCACATTAATGTTTGTTTTGGCTTTTTGCCTAAAAGTATCCACACCTCTTTCACATTTGATCGCGTCACCTACAGGAAAGCACCTAAATTCCCAGGGAAAATGAAACGAACACTTACCTACGAGATGCCAGGTTTTCCTCTTGCCGTAGTTCCAGCATCCTGCGGTTCTGTCCGATTCATATCCGATCAGAGGAGTGCACACTCCATCCGCTACCTGGCCCACTAACAGTAACACTCCTGCGTAGGAGTTCTGGAAGCCCAGGACGGAGTGATAGTACACCAGGAGGTAGGTGAACCACATGGAGGCGCACAGGTCGTTTAGGAAATGTCCGACTGCATAACTCAGCCTGTGGGACAGACTCAGCGACTCAGCCATGACACACTGCCGGGGGGAGCGCCTCACACAGCCCGAAATCAACCAAGTAACGCGCAGGAAGTTTCACTTCATATCCTCTTTAACATCTCCCTCATCTCTCTGTGTGTCTCTGTGTGTGTGTGTGTGTCTCTGTGTCTCCGCCCGGTTTCTGTTTAAGTCACAGTCTGGGAAAAGTCAGCTGACTGACTCGGTGGGAGGGGCGCAACCACAACGTCGTTATTTTCTAATAATAAATTATTTATTCATATTTTAAATCACGCATCGTATTAAAATATTTGGAATATCATACGTTCTTTTCAAAAAACAAACTTTGAGATGTAATTTAATCGTTAGTATGAAACATCGACCACACTTCCGGGTTTCCAGGTTGTGCTCGCATTCTAAATACAGCACCGCGGTTTTCATTTAGTGCCCTATATTCTTCTATAAAATAGCAGTCGTCTCTCACCCTACATAGTGCACTTAAGTAGGGAGCTGTTAGGAATTCGAATGTGACACAGCCTGCACGTGACGCTGTAGTGGTAGCAGTCATAGTATTATTTAGGATTTTATCTTAACTAATATTTTCAAAGTGAGACGAAAATATTTCAAAACATCTGACATTGAGATTAATATTATATGTTAAATAAATATCCAGAGCAGTAAAATGATAAGAAATAAGAAATATGTTAACATTTGATTAAATTAAGTCGTTGCTAAGGTGACGTAAGAGCACGTGAGACAGGGGACTGAGAGTTGCTAAGGTGGCGAAAGTGCACGTGAGGAAATGGGGGAGGAGATTATTTTTAATTTAAAAAAGCTTCTTGAGCTTGAATTGAAATATAATTACATTAAACGTTTTTTGATATTTTATTCAAGTTTATATTTTACTTTTAAATTCTACGAAAAAAATAGAAAATATTATGAGTAAAATATTTTTTATTTTTATTTTCTAATTTATATTAAAGTTAATAACATTTGTCAAGTGTCTATACCTGTCTAATCGAGTGTGCGCTATACAGTCATTACTCTTAGTCTAGCAGCATCTTGTGTAAAATACTTTATTAAAGTCAACATGTTTGTTTGACCAGAAAAAAAAAAGTTTACTGTAGAACCTAAATTCCATAAGTATATGTATGCAACCAAATGTTGATCAACATACAATCTTCCTAACATGCTTAACACACTCAGCTAAATTTGTAATCACTCAATAAGCCGAAGCTCAGATATCTTACCAGTGCACATAGTTTTGCATCATCATGCATGAGCTACACATCTGACTTCTGTGAAGAGGTTAATGATTGAACGATCACAAGCTCTAAGTGGGGAGTGCTGACTCTTGATGGGTTTTTTGATTAGCTCACAGTATTTGCAGACATTTCACAAGCACTTATCACAGAGATAATTAAAATAAGATGCCTAATGCAGAACTTTATTCTCCAACAGAAATAATGAAAGTAAGTAAACACCTGATCAAAGGTATCACCTGATTAAATATAAATAAATAAATAAATAAATAAATAAATAAATAAATGACTAAATGACTAAATGAATTCCAGGAAACAGTAAGTAATGATTTGGTCTGATGACATTTTGAGGACCCTTTAGTCTCTAAGTTTTACTGAGCACCACAGTTCTTCTAAGGACTTTGACTTTTGCACCTGCTTCTTTTTGGTATGCAAAACCAGACAGCTTCCAGTTTGTTTTTTTTTGTCTAATAAGTGATCGATTATATACTGTATTGCTTTCTGTTCTGTTGTACAAATATATTTCTGTAACTTTTGATTTTGTGGAATACTAATGTTTGAAAATCAGAAATGTGTTTGGACTGACTCAGTAATAAAGCCCTAAAGAAAATAATAATTATTATTATTTATATATATATATATATAAACAAGGTGTCTAGACTTTTGCACAGTACTGTTCTTCATATTTCTACAATAATTAAAATAAAACGTGTGGACATACAGCTGCATGGTGACCCAAGCAAAGTGACAGAAATTAAACACCCAAATCCATCAGTCCATCTGTCCATTTCTCTCTCCATCCACTCGCCCACCCAGGTGCTGAATCAATTCAGCTAAACAAAGATCCAAACAACCATCTATCTGATTTTATTGGTCTATTCCAATATCTGTCCATCCATCCATTATTTCTATTCAACCAATGAAACTCCTCTATCTATAAATCAATTCCATCCATCCCAACTAATAATCCAATACAGTTATATTGATTTAATCATTACATCCATTATCCAGTATTAGTCTTTTTTTAGACATTTGCACTTCAGTCAGTACTTTCTATCCATCCATCCATTGTGTAATCTGTTTGTTTAATCAACCATCTAGCCAAATACCTATATTTTTATTTTATTAAACCATCAAGTCTTTATATTTGTTCATTTCATTTATCCATCATCCAATCAATACATTCCATCCATCCATCCATCCATCCATCCATCCATCCATCCATCCATCCACCTTTTTATCTAACCAATAATTCAAGCATCTTTGCCTCCAACGATGTATCAGTTCATTTAATCAATCCATTCATCACATAAATCTACACTGGCAAGAATTTTCAAGAAAAGGTTTGTGAACCTTTTGGACTTTCATGGTTTTCCGAATTAATTTGTCATAAAATTTGATCAGATCTTCATCTAAGCCAAGATTATTGACAACTATAATGTGAATAAAATAATAACACAAAACAAATTCTGATTTTTCTTTTTTGAGAAAAACCTTATAGTAGTAGTGGAAAAAGTATGTAAATTCTTGAGTGAATGACCTCAGAAAAGCTAATTGGATTCAGGTGTAAGCATACAGTACCTGGAGTCTTGTTAAGAAAATGAGTTTGGAGGTGAGGACTAGCGCTACTCTGACTGCTACACAAAACCACACAAACTTTATGAGTTTGCTCTGCACAAGAAGAATATGCTTATATGAGCCACGTCTCGCCAGAAAGAGTTGTTGGTTTACATAAAGCTGGAAAGAGTTAAAACAAGATTTCAAAGACTTTAGAAATTCACCGGTCTACAGTTGGGAAAATGGAGACACTTTGGGACTGTGGCTACTTTAACAAAAAGTCAATATGTCCTGAAGTCATCAATGAGGTAAAGAAACAACCCAGAGTCACAGCCAAAGAATTGAGGGCATCATTGGACCTGACTAACATCTGTGTTCATGAGTCTACAGTACTGTACGTACTGTAACACATTGAAATGTCAGAGTGTCATGGCAAGGCACCACAAAGGAAACCGCTGCTTACTATAAATAGCATTGCCGTATGCCTGAGAATTGCGAAAGATCACACCGACACTCCACAGGGGTATTGGCGCTGCTGAAAACTGCACTGCATATCATCATGAAAACATCATCCAAACTGTAATGTATGGTGGAGGAAACATCATGTTTTGGACCTGCTTTGCTACATCAGGGCGTGGCCATCTTGCAGTCATTGAGCGGAAGATGAATTCCCAAGTGCATCAAAGAATTCTACAGGATAATGTGAGAATGCCTGTACTGTACATCCGTTGAAATTCTGTAGAAGTTGGGTGATGCAAGCTGGCCACGCCCTGATGCAGCAAAGCAGGTCCAAAACACCAGAGCAAGTCCACAACAGAAGGACTTCAGAAAAACAAAATCCACCTTTTGGAGTCAGAGCCCAGAACTCGACCCAATACAGATCCTATAGAATGACTTGAAGAGAGTCAGACACATGAGACGTCCAAAGAATATGACAGAGCTAAAGCAGTTCTGCCAAGAAGAATGGGCTAAACCCCCCCTGAATGATGTGCAGGTCTGATCCACAGCCACAGGAAGCGCCTGGTTGAGGTTATTGCTGCCAAAGGGGCGGGGTCAACCAGTTATGAATTCCAAGGGTTCACTAACTTTTCACACGATTCAATTCAATTTTTTTGTATAGCGCGTTTAACAGTTGCCATTGTTACAAAGCAGCTTTACACATTACCATTTGAAATTCAGTGAAGTGTTCAGTGAAGACATGAAAGATCTGAATGTTTTGTTATTATTTTAGGCACATTATATTTGACTTGAAGATCAGTTCACATTTTATGACAAATTAATGCAGAAAACCATGAAACTCCAAAAGGTTCACATTTTTCTCCTGTCACTGTATTTATTCCTTTTATCCAGCCATTAAATGCCCATCGTCCCATCAATCTGTCCACTTTTGGGGATCCCTTTACCCCATCAGTCTATTCATTCTGTCCACTGCATCTATTTATTCTTTCATTTATCCATCATCCCACAAGCTCATTTAATCTATTTATCCATCCATCGTCTATTACGTTATTCTGACCATCTATCCCATAAATCTATTCACTCCATATATCCATCCATTCACTTATCCATCAACCAATGTATTCAAGCATCCATCTATGCTTCTATTCATTCCAGCCATCAATCCAGCATTAATAATCTCATTAATCTATTCCATTCAACAACCCATCCAGAAATCCAATTAAACTTACATTTGACCATCTATTCATTTAATCCATTTAATAAATCTGTTCATTACCTCCATCAGTCCGTCTATTCAGACTAAAACGTGGTAACAGGACGATGCAATCAGATATCAGTGACGTCTAATCCATGCGAATCGTTTACTCATGAAGTCACTCATTTCAGAGACTCCAGAGGTGTACATTTTAAGCAGTTCTTGAAACTACAATGATAAATACAGTGAATGATATGTAAAGACTATCAATAAATTTAAAGCGACGGCAGACAATTATACAAAAAAAATCCTAAACAGAGTGACTGTATGTATAAAAGAAAACCACGACGAGATGAGGGCTATATTATAAAAGTCTTTATTTCTGAGGCATTTAGTTATCACAGAATAAATCAAACTAAAACGCTTTTCATTTCAACTTCTCGACGACTGAAATATGAAAGTAAAATACTTCAGCTGTGCACTTCCTCAGCTTCCTCTTCTTGTACAGGTCCTAGTTTTCTGATTCCACCGATCAGGAGCGCTCCTGCGGGCCACGTGGCGTACGATGAGGTGTGATTGACGGACAGATTAGTTTGTAAGCTGAAGGATTTTTAAAAAAATATAAATATATGTTTGAGACTTGGGCACAGCTTTGGAAAGTGCAGAGGGGAAAAAAAAAAAAAACAAGAACGATGGATGAGAATCAGGTTACCATGACAACACTGACCGGGTATGGAGGGGCGGGGTGATCACAATTGGACGATTTTGAAGTTATGATGATTAATATCAGCCAAAAGGAATTCAACCTAAACATGAAGATATACTGTAGCAATAAAGCACAAAAATGTACTTGAAAACCCTGCAAGTTGAATGCGTAGCCTTACTGATCATTCACCGGCTGCTATTATTTATATATGAACCTGAGCGACGCTGAAATAAATATCCGATCCTGAATAAATATCATTGAGATATTGCGTGAGCCGGGGAAGAAAAACATTAAAAAACATTAAAATCATCACACATTCGCACTATAATAGACTTCCTCCGTTTCTCTTCGTAAACTGACGACGCGGCGAACGCGCTGAGACGGAACCCGCCGGGGACGACCCTCCGAGAGCGGCGCCGCAGGGTTCGACGTTTCCCTTAGAAAGGCACAAACTATTTCCCAGATAACACAAATTCCTATTTGGAATTAAATAACAAAATATAACAAACATCTGATGCGTCTTTCCGTTTCCGTGAACATTTTGAAAGCGCTTGTCCTTTCAGGAGAGACGAGTCTGGCGTAGAAACGATGCCGTATCGCACCCGAGGTTTTTCGATTTCTTTTACGTTGTCATAAAATATTGACGTAGATGTCGAAGCTTGGGTCGTTTTATTTTTCTACCATCAAAAGTGCAATTCACAACAAGAGAGATCTCACAGCCCCGCTTTAATACCGTTTCTAACACACGTCTCGTCTCGCTCGATCACGAGAAGTAGCTGTAAATGTGAGAGAGGAGCCAGTGTTTTAAGTGAGGTTGTGTTGTATTCCTCAAGCAGCATTACATAAAAATATATATTTAAAAAAAGAAAGTTAGCCATGGCATAACAAGAATTAATTAGTTTTAGGTCATATAAGTCTAATTATAATGTATATACACATGTCACTTAAATAAATCAATAATCGTGAAAATGGTGATTTAACAGCTGGCTAGTTCCGCACGCATGCTATGCTAGCTAGCTTCCAGTTTAAGCATTAAAGATTTAGAATTATTTTCTAATTATATGATTATTAGATTCTCTTTTAATACGAAGGTGAACATGTAATCTCCTGACTCAGTGTAGGTTTGTTTTCTCTGTTTAAATGTAACTTCATACTTATGCTAGTTGGCACACTTGCTAGCTAGCTTGTTAGAAGCAGAATGTGATCTTATATGAAACATAACCAGAGCCATCACTAAAAAAAATTCTAAATGTAAACACAAGTAATATAATGCTTTAAATAAAAAAAAGAAAGAAAGAAAATACAATATTTAAAATGTCTACCTTTTCAGTTGCAGATTATTTATCATTAGAGGTATTTTTCCCCCCTAAAGCACAACTTATTTTGTAATCTATTTAGCTGGATAGGATTTAAATATCTAGATCTGGGAATAAAATAAATACTAAAAGTAATATGCTAGCTAGCGAGCTACAGGTAAGAAAGTTCTGCGAACTAGAGCGTGAGCAACATTAATTAGTGTTAGAGAGATTCTACACAGTTCTGAGGGATAATACTGACTTTCAATTAAAATTGACATTCAAATGTTTACATTTCTTTTATATCAGACTTTTTTTTTTTTTAAACCTGAGGTTAGATGACAGCTAGCATACAAGGCCAAAGAAGTCCACTTCTGTCCTGTTAGACTGAGATCCCAAAGGCTTGTGATTACTTTTCTAACCAGCGATAAACAATAAGATAACGAAGACCTGGATTGTGATTTTACTTGGACATTACAAGGTTATCGAACGTCCCACCTTCAAATCCATGCTAGCAAACTCGCCAATGTTAATCTGAGAAGTTGAAATTTACTTAGCATCCACGCTAGCACACAGCGAAAGAAGCGTCCACATTGACATTTTGTCTGATAGAATTACAGGTACTTAGAAACACAGCGTTGTATATTCCTAAGTTTTATTACAAAATTAAAATATGTTTTAATCAAAACGGTGACTTCTACCATTTCAAACCGGAACTAGCTGGCTGAATGGGCCACGCCCACAAAAGCTAAAACCAGCCCCCTTCCCTTGCTGCTTGCTGGTGTGAAAGCAGGATTAGTATTAAAGTTGGTTGTATTAAAATAATGACCTGAACAGCAAGATATTATTTTGAAAATATTAACCCGATAAAAATCTATATTTTATTAACTAACAAATTTGTAGACTAAACAACTGAGAAACTAATAGCTAGATAAGCAGATAAGGTTAGTTAGATCTAAATCAGTCAGATAAAGTTAGCTACATACTAATTACTCAGATAAAGATAGCTGGGTAAAATTAGTTATATAAAGTTAGCTAGAAATAGTCAGATAAATGTGGCTGATATGACGTTAACTAGATGACGTTAACTCAGATAAACTTAGCTGGTTAAAATGAGTTAGATAAAGTTAGATAAAAATAAACGAGTCCAATAAACATAGTTGGGCAAAAATGTATCAGATAAAGTTAGGTAGATAGCTACCTGTTAACTTTTTGTAATTATCTGATTATACTGTAGGTGGATAATATTGCAGAGACAAATGAAATTAGCTAGTAGAGGTTAGGTGAACTTTAGTTACACATCTATCTATTTGAATGTTTGACCAAAAATTAGCTGGATTAAGTTTTTTTTTTTTTAATAATGTCAGCTTGATGGTTAGCTGGAAAGTTACCTTATAAGCTTGCATATAAATATCGGTTTGTAGTTGCAGAATAAACTAATGAGAAGATGACAGGATAAAGTTAGCTCCAAGTTAGCAGTGAATGTTGAAAATAAAAAAATAAAAATTCCTGGGTAGCTAGCTTGTAGGAATTCTGATCTAGATCAAGTTATCTGGATAAACTTATCAGGATAAAGTTAATTGGATGCAGTCTGCTAGGTATTAAATTAGAAACTTAAGATGAGAGCCTAAACTCCGCCTCTCTAGATACAGGACAGAAGGAGCCACTGCCTCGACGGACGCCACTGATAATTGATCTAACGCGTCTTTATTCATTTATTTTTGTTAGCTAGCACCTGATGAAGCAGACATGACTGTGCTTTCCTAAGCAAATGGTTTCAGCTATGTTGTTCATCCTGTTGAGAAAACTCTGGGTGTGTTCCAGCTGAAGAACCAAACCATGGTCAGGGAAGTGTGTGTGTGTGTGTGTGTGTGTGTGTGTGTGTTAAAAACAGTATTATAAAGCAGGGCGTGTCTTTCTCTCTGTCCCCCATTGTCTCTTGACAATGAAGTGATGGTACCCGTGTCCAACCACTGCGCTATCGTCCATGTTGACGGTAAACAAACAATGGACACAAAAAAAAAAGAAAAAAAAAAAAAAAGAGAGAAAACCGAAAAACTGGGGGGAAAAAAGGGAAAAAGAAAGAAAATGACTACAACACGAAGAATAAAAGGGTTCAACTCAGGGATAGCAGAACTCCAAAACAACTTCATTTTAAATTACATTAAAAATAAACATACAGACAAACAAAAATAATAATAATAATAATAATAATAATAACAATAATAACAACAACAACCCCAGACACTGTACAGAAGCAGAACGGTTCTGGTTTGTGTTTCCTGACGTTTCCGGACTCGGAGCATCACAGTCTGTCGTCTCCTCCCCGAGGCGCTTACTTTGATCCCATAAAATTAAACACTCATTGTTTAAACATCTGTTTTAAGTTCTCTGATAATGTGATCTAAAATACAGGATTAATCCGTCCATTTGCGTTCACGCCGCGTACGCACGCACGCACGCACACACACGATCCCGTCTCAGTCCCGTCAGTCTCTCTGCGTGTCTCAGACGTCTGTACGAGCGTACGCAACTCCTTCATACGCTCGGGTTCCTTATAAAGCAAGTGGCAGTTCTTCAGATCTCTCTTCCTCACACACGCACGCACGCACGCACACATTCACACACAATAAAGGAGCGCTCCACACTCCAGTCCTCTCTCTCCTCTCTCTCTTTTTTCCGTTTTGCCGCTCAACCGCTCTTCACTTGTGCCGCTGCAGGCCTTTCCTCTTCCGCCGCTTAAAAAAGCAACAGCACCTGAAACCAGTCAGAAGGTGCAGATTAGTTTTCTAGAACAGCAGCTCGGACACGCATTAGCGAACACGCTTACCGTTTCCATAGCAACAACTCGTGATAATGAAGTGAGAGAGAGAGAGAGAGAGAGAGAGAGAGAGATGTTCCACAAGATTGAATGTAACTATAAACAGATAAAAAGTTGATGAAAGTGGGTCTGTAGCTTCCTGTCGTTCCGCTGTCGTGTAAAGAGGAATGAAACCCTCCAGCACGCGCTGATTAAACTCATCTCCGTCTCCTTGGCACAACTGTTATGATGATGACAAATGTAAAACTAAATGCTATTTTTACTCTCATTAAATTATTAAAATGAAAACTACACCATAATACATTTTAATCTTCTATTTTCATTAAGAATCAAAATATTCTCCGTTAACTTATTACATTTTGTATATTTCTTTCTGACATTCTACCTTTCTTTCCTCTTCCTGTTGTTCCTCTTTTCTGTGCTTCTTCATTCCTTTCTCTCTCTCTCTTTCATCTCCATTATTCTGTCCTCATCTATTCTTCTTACTCTCCTTTTTTTCTGTCCTTTCTCACTCATTAACATTTTCCTTCGTTGTTTCATCTCTCCTCCTCTCTGCTATCCTGTCCTCCATTCTTTCTTCCCTGCTCCTTCTTCCTTATCCCCACCTCCCCAACCCCCCCTTTCATCTTCCTCTCCTGATTAGTTCCTTTTCTACGTTCTTCCTTCAATCCTCATTTCCTCTCATCTCTTTCTTTCTTTTCTCCTCCCTGTTTCCATTTTTTCTGTCTTCTTCAATCATTATTTTTCTGTCTCTTGCTGCATCTTCTGTTCTTTCTCTTCTCCCCATCTTTTTCTTTCCTCTTTCTGATTTTTATTCTTCCTTTGTCATCTTTCCTATCGTCTTCCTTCCTTTTTATTTTTTCCTGTTACTCTCTTTTAGCCTCTCTTTCCTTCTCTCACTATTTCTGCTTGTCCTTTTCTTCTTCTCTCATTTCTTTCTCTCTTTCTACTTATTTTTCATCTGGTTTTATTTATTATTAATATTCTTTCCTCCCCCTCTCTCTCTTCTTTGTTCTATTCTCTTCTCTTTCCTCATCTCATCCTCCTCCTTTTGTTTTTCTAATTCTTTAATTGACCTATTCAAATCTCTCTCTCCTTTTTCTTATTTCTCTTTCTGCTCCGTTTCCTCCTCTCTCATTTCTTTCTTTCATTTTCTAATCATTAATATTAAACTATATTTCTAAATATTCTAGTCTTCCTGTTAGTGCACACACACACACACACACACACACACACACACACACACACACACACACACACAATTACTTGAGACCTTGTACTGACTAACCTTTAAATACTCGTTCCTGAACCTTTCCATTTGTCTTGTGCTGCACTTACAAAGTCATCATTTCTGAAAGTGTGTATCGCTCCATGAGGCATGTGGAGTGTGTGTGTGTGTATGTAGATAGATAGATAGATATAGATGTACTTACTTAGTTTCATCTGCGACCTCGACCTCGGCAGGCGCGGTGATGGGAGCGTTCGAGTGTCCCGCCGTGGGGTCGTCTGTGTTCACCTCGCCGTTGGTCGAACTCATGACCTGAAGAATTAAACAGAAAAAACAGACAAGAGATGAGACGATGAGCCTTTACAGACGCCCGTGTGCTTGTGTGTACACATCTCTGGGACACATGTATATTATTATCAGACGATACAATAGAAAAACTCTCTCATTTATTCTGGCACTTTGAGTTTCCTTTACATAAGCTGCACTTCAGCACCTCCTGCTGGTGTAAAGCAGAATAGAGTCTGTCCTGTACGTTCGGTTTATTAGCAGCAGGTTCACAATTTATTTTTTGACACGGAAATTTAAAAGAACGCAAAAGACTATCTAATCAAACAATCTAACAAGAATCATTTTCATACTGACTGTTTATTGTGATGGACTGGTTCGTTTTAGAAAATACACTGAAGTTAAGCAGCTATACATGTGTGTAATTATCACTTGATATGGAAAGGTTAAAGCAACAAAAACAAGAACAAACAAACAAATAAATAAAGCCCTAGTCAGACAGGATTCATTTTGCCTGCTACAGTATTTTTTTCTGTTCATGTTATATATGCATGTAACTCTGATTTTCTACGCAAACATCTCAAAAGTTTGCTATCTGCTTCTTGCTAAACGGAGTCCCGTAGCATGCGCATGAGTGCCCCTCCCCCAGGCATCACTTAATGTGTGAAAGATGCATCAATTTTTGCAGAAATTATTACGCTTAATTATTTGCTTCAACTCAAAAGATTCGCCCATGGTGTGAAGTGTGGTCATGTGACCACATCAGGTCTCTATATATGCAGTCATTAAAAATCTATAAAAAATTTCCATAGCGTCTCCATAATATTGGTGGTCAATTTTCTGTGTCTACGTTAAACATGGACAGTCATAATCGATGTTCATTTGGACGCTGCTGGTCTTTAAAGGACTCTGGCTGCTCCGTCACACCGGGCTCTCAGCTTGGGTGTTTTACACAGCTTGGATACGTTTTCTCTAATGACTCGTGTGTTTTTATCTCGGTGGTGCTTCAATTCCTGCTTTTTATTATCGCCACAGTTTCGGAACATACGAGACAAACTGGTTTTACACTTCCTGCTGGAAGATTAAACGTACATCGATCTGTCCAATCATCTTTCAAGACTTAGGTTTCATAGTCTACTTCCCTTTCCTTGGGGTTGGCCGTGCTCTGTTGCGCTTTCGTTTTTTCCGTACCGTATCCACAAACGGTAAATTATTGCGTTAACTGGCTCTGTCGAGTGGCGTGTACAGCCGCACCTACAGCGCTATAGTCCACTGGTATATTATTCTCATTCGTCAGTAATGCATCAGAGTCCGAACGGAACCACCACTCCATCTGGGTATGGACAAGCGTCCATACAAAACAAACTGCAAACTTCTTTACAACCTAACTGTGGACGAGCGTACTAGGCGTGGGCGTTCAAATGCAAATATTTCTCAGCTATAGTTGTAACTCAATAATTGATGTAAACTCTCKAACAATTAAAACAGGAATTATTTCATTAACTAAATTAAGGATTAGACCCGCGTGATTCGCATCTCATCGGGAGGAGATCACGCGGTGGTGATCGCTAGAGCGGTCTTCATGGTTTCACTGGCCCCTCAGGGCGTGGTTCTGCAGGACCCCTGGGGTGTACTTTGGTGTCTGACACCAGGATGTTGGCAGCGGATCCCTGTGGGTTGTGGGATGATGCTTCGGTGGTCAGGGCTTGTTTGCCCAGTGAATCTCATCGGTGTTCGATCAGATTATGATTTGAAGGTCAGGTCGGGACTTTGGTCACTTTTGCCCCATGCACGGCAGGCTGTGGTGCACCGAGGGTTCTACTGCGGCCAGCACCGACTCTTTTGGGCGATTTGGGCTGCATTGGCCTTTGGTCCCTGCGTGTGTTTGGCGTATGGTTAATGATTGGTGTTGACGCATTTCAATAAAACACATTCTTCAGTGTGTTAATGACACGTTTCCTGCTCGTTCCGACACAGCGAGTCTCATAGCGTGCGTCAGAAACTACGATTAGGAACGGAAACATTTTACAGCTGAATGAAAATAAAGTGCCCTACTGCGTCACTTCTCAAATGCTAAAACTGTGGCGAACTTTTTTAGTTTTTTTTTGTGACTAGTTCCACCCACTGTGCATCACACGTCCAGTTTGCCTGGTCACGAGACATCTGTAGCTCTCATTAAAACTGTGTGACTTTGTGGAGTTTGGTCATGTCGCGTGGCTGCTGGTGTGAGTGTGGGGTTACAGCCAGGTTACCAGATCAATAAAAGTGAGAGAGAGAGAGAGAGAGAGAGAGAGAGAGAGAGAGAGAGAGAGAGAACACGACACTAAAACACACACACGTATACACACACAGAAAAGAGGAAGCAGAAAGGGGAAGGACAAAGTGTGTGTGTGTGTGAGGGAGACGCAAGCAAACGCGCATGTGAGCGAGTGAATAAAGTACAGATTCCATCCTGGTGGCATGTGATCCCAATTACACAATTAGGTGTGGGAAAAGCAAGTACAGCAAACTCACTACCAGAGATTACAGGAGTGACGGCACAAGTAGTACGGTGGTGTGTAAAAGTTAGTGCTCCCCCTTTTAATCCCATGTTTTTCCTAGGGGTAAAAGATCATAAAAATCATCCAATAGTAGCAGGTCATAGGATTACTACAATTTTTTGTGTGTTTTTTTTTTATATTTACTATTCCATAACATGATCCACTTTTAGCAGCAATAACTTGAAACAATGGTTTCCGGTCTGGCCGTATCGGTCTCTCACCCCATTCTTCTTTACAACATTGCTGCAGTTCATTCGCTTTTTTGAGCATCCGCTTATGCACAGCTCTCTTAATGTCCTGGTCGCAGCATTTCAGTTGGGTTGAAGTCTGGACTTTGACGAGGCTATTCCAAAACCTTTTATTTTATTTTTCAGCCATTCTGATGTAGAATTGCTGGTGTGCTTCAGATCATTGTCCTGTTGCATGACCCACTTTCAACCAAACTTTAGCAATCAGACACACGGCCTGACATTAGCTCTAGAATATTCTGGTATACAGAGGAGTTCATGGTCGACCCAATGACTGCAATGTGCCCAGGCCCTGTGGCTGCAAAAACAAGCCCAAATCATCAACCCCTCCACCAATATGCTTGACAGTGGGTGAGAGACGTTTCTGTCAAAACGCTGTTTGGTTTACTCCAAACATGGCGCTGGACATTAAGGTCAAACTACTCCACTTTGGTCTCATCTGTCCATAGAACAATTGTTCCAAAAGTCTTTGCAGTTTTGCGAACGTCAAGTCGAGCTTCCAGAGGCTTCCTCACCTGGCAACTCCT
Source organism: Clarias batrachus (assembly GCA_003987875.1). Taxonomy (NCBI): domain Eukaryota; kingdom Metazoa; phylum Chordata; class Actinopteri; order Siluriformes; family Clariidae; genus Clarias; species Clarias batrachus. Next base: position 319,173 of record QMIH01000524.1, read on the forward strand.
CCAAAAACAAACCACTCTCATTCAGTCTTTAATTGTGCCATCATGGACTAGCATTTAACATGCTCAGTGAGGTCTGGCTCTTGTGTTTTTGTATTCCTTTCAGCATCACACGGTCTGACCTTGGGATGGATGTGCCGGGATGTCCACTCCTTCAAAGACTGGGAACCGTCTCGAATGCTTTTTACTTGGTAATAATCTTTCTCACTGGAGAATTGTTTGGAAATGGTTTTATAGCCCTTTCCAGATTGATGTGTGGCAACGACTGATTATCTTCAACCACTGCTCATGTCCTTCCCTCTTGGCATTTGTGTTGACACACAAACGAATGCTCTAGGCCAGCAAACTGCCAGAACTTCTGCCTTTACAGAGGTCTGCACATCTGCTGATGATCAATTAATCCAGGGCTGATGATTAGCAGCACCTGGCTGCAACTTACAACCATTACATCATTCTTTTTGGCTTCAGTTTTAAGGAACAATAATGGCATGATGACAAAAGTTGCATATTGTTGTTTGTTTGAGATTGTATTTGGCTATTACTGAGACCCACTACGATCAGAAGATAAAGGTTTTACACAAAACCACATAATCAAAGGAGGGGGAACTAACTTTTACACGTGACAAGGATTAATTTAACTTAACTAACTTATTAATCTGAAGAAAAACATTCCAGGAGTAGGGTGGCTTAGGGTTGGGTGTTCAAATCTTGCCTGGGATCTATTTGTGTGTAGAGTTTGCATGTTCTCCCCGTGCTTTATGATTTTCCTCCCTACTCTGGTTTCTTCACGCAGTCCAAAGACATGCCGTTTAGACGGGTTGGTGTTTCTACATTACCCGTAAACGTATGATCCGATGTGTTTTGTGCCCCAGAGGCAACACACTAATGGGTTTTTTTTTTAAAATGATTAATGGATGAAAAGTCTTCTACTTTTTTCAAGTGATAGCCAAGTGCAAAATATGCATCACAAAGTACTAGTCGGTACAGAAGTGTCGTTTTCTGAAAGACCAGTTTACAGTTTGCTTTGCTTTGATAAATCATTCAATAAATCATGAATTACATCTAGGAGTACGGGTCATCATAATTTCTTTTAGATGGAAACGTACTTTATAAGCGCCATAAAGAAGCCATGACAGACAGAGGGAAAGTGTTTGAGAAAGAGATAGATGCTAAGCAAAGCAGTGCGTGTGCACACACACAGACACTTACACACACACACACACACACTATATCCCAGTACCTGCACAGAGCCCCCCAGCCTATCAGCGGTGAGATGCGAGCCCAGGAGCTCCCTGTTGGTCACAGGAGTCGGCTGGGATTCACTTCCTTTGGGTTCGGAAGACTGGGGGGAAAAGGGTGTCGGGTGTTGTGGGGGAGGGGTCGGGGGTCATGATCGATGATGTGAGGGTGTAAAATAAAAAAATAAAAAATCAAATAGGCAGAAAAATAGGAACATTTCCCATGCAGAAGCAGAGTGCTCTGGCTAATAGAGGACAGAGTAAGGAGGAAGGAGAGGAAAAGAAAAGAGCTCGACATGCAGAGAGGTGTGTGGCGTCCTGCTACGCTGATCAGCCATGACATTAAAACCACCTGACGAAAACAGCCCGGATTCTTCACGGATCGGACCCACAAACACAGTATTGGATCCAGACCTGGAGAATTAGATCAACAACACCTTAAACTCGTCATGTTCTTCAAAAGCGTTCCTGAACAATGTGTGCAGCGTCTCAGGACGTGTTATCCTGTTTAAAAGTTGCCACTGCCATCAGGAAACACCGTTTCCATGAAGGGGTGTAACTTGTTTGCATCAAAGTTTAGGTAGCTGGTAACAAAATATGAATGGCAAGACCCCAAGGTTTTACAGAAGAACACTTCCCAGAGAATCCCACCGTCTGCGCCAACTTGCCTTCTTCCCATAGTTCATCCTGGTGCAATATCCTCCAGGCGAGCGACACACAAACACACCAGCTGTCAACATTATTCATCAGATCAGGCCACCTTCTTCCATTGCTCCGTGGTCCAGTTCTGATTCCCACTGTACGGTCTTTTGTTGGAGGACTCGGGTCAGCATGGGCACCCTGACCGGTCCTCACAAATCCATACGCAACAAACTGCGATGCGCTGTATCTCCTGATTCCTTCCTATTAGAGTCAGCAATCACTTTTTCAGCAACTCGTGCTACAGTAGCTCCTCTGCTGGATTAGACCAGATGACTGTGGAATTTGTCTTCGCTCCTCATGTCCATCATTAACCCTTGGCCACTGATGATCCTGTCGCTGGTTCACCGGGTCTCCTTCCTAGGAGTGATTCTGGTAGGTACTGAGCAATGCACACTGGGAACATCTCACAAAACCTGAGTTTGGGAGGAGATGCTCTGCCTCAGCCATCACAGTTTGGCCGTTGTTAAAGTTGCTTGGTTTTTTACACTTACCTTTTTTTCCCTTCTTCCGACACATCAACTGAAAGAACTGATTGTTCACTCTCGGCCTAACATATTGCATCACTTGATGTGTACAAATTTAATGATGTAACCAAACTTCTTCACTTCACCTGTCGGTGGTTTTAATGTTATAGCTGATCTGTGTGTATGTTCTCTCTCTCTCTCTCTCTCTCTCTAATTCCCTGTTAATGACTTACAAATGATCTTGACAAGTTTAGTCAGGTGACCAATTAACCAATCAAAACAAATTATGCTTGTGTCAGGAGTTGGGGGTTAATGCAAACCAGAGAACAAAAATACAAAAATAAGCCCAATATAGGTGGCTAGGAAATGTGAGGTTTACATGAAAAACTTTATCTCTTGCTCCACTCGGGAGATCATGGGTTCTCAGAGAAATAAGGTTGGAAGGGACGTACTTATTCCTCCCCCCATCAATCAAAATGACACCAGCCAATCACAGGCATCTTGAACTTTGGTTATAATTTATCAAATTGCCACAGAGGTGCCAACACCTCCACCGTTAAGAAAATCTCAGCAGGCGGAGCCAGGAAACAGAATTCTGGCGCAAAAATACCTGAATGTATGCCAACAACAAGAGAACGAAACGAGTACCATTCTACAGTCCTCGACAATACACGTATGTAATACACCGTTTTCCAAATATATAAAAAAATACATTTACTGTACATGATCTCATGTCAAGTCATTTACTGATTTATTTCTAAACTCCGTACAGTATTAAAAACTAACAAATTATAAAATTACTTGCATTTTTTCAATAAACAGAAGGCTTTAACTCATTTTTGCAGGTGTTGTAAGAGAATTGCAGAGAATGTGATGGATTTTTGTGCATCATGCAACACCGAGCCAAAACATCTGGACTAAATTCTTCCTAGCAGCTGAGTCTACAAAAAGTCAGATCTGCTTAGTCATTTTTCTTCTCTCTGTTCGTGTAGTGTGTCTCCTGCGTGTTTGACCTGTATCCTGTGTCTGCTGATAGATGATTGGACAACTGCGTGAACAAGCCGTTAATGTAAATGCGTTCCCTATTAAAGTGGCTACATAGCTAGAACCCTAAGCTACATCGCAACTTGTTCTGCAGCAGAACCAATTAACGTGTAAAGATCTGCTAGATGTTGCGGCCAATCACGTTCCTTATTTTGCAAATGAAGGCGGCTCATTAAGAAAGGAAAAGTTTCTCAGACTTTTATAGGTTTTTTTTTACCATTATTATAAAACCATCTCTGGCATGATCAAATGGATTTTGTTGATTTTTTTTCGAATGCTAGACGGAGAGGCGTGCCTTTACTCTCAGCTTCAAGATCAAAGCAGACATCTGTTCTGAGTATTAAAACTAAAATAAGATCTTTGTAGTGATACACCGAACATCGCTTTAAACTGATGTCTGATTTACAGCTGTAAAAAGCATTACATAAGTGTTTAAAATCTTTATTAGATGAATGTTATGTAGCTGGACCTTCACAGTGTTTAACCTAGAAATCTCTGACGCGCTGTGATTGGTCGCCTCGCTGATCCTACAGCGAGTTTTTTACATTTGGAGAAAATATACTTTAGGAGCTAAAACTACTTAAAAAAAACAAAACAATCTTCCATAATTTGGAAGTGCAGACAGCTCCAAAATTATTAGCACCCTTTGTAGAGACAAAAAAGTATTCAACAGGGGGTAGATGTTAAACACGATGGTGCTTTACGATCATTGTGATCCTTAAATAAACACCACTGAGTCTTTCACTGTACGTTCTGATGAGTTGGTGCGTTTAATGTTTTCACAGTATTAAAATCTAGGTTGAAAAGATTTGAGTGTTTTTACGATTTCATTCCATTTGAGGGGGAAAAAAAAAACCTGGGGGTGAAGATGAAAATAAAAATGCATTATTATTATTATTAACCCTTAGAATTAGATCTGTACAGAGCCCTGCTAGAAACAGCATTAGCCAATTTTAAATAAATAAATAAATAAATAGCTTATACAGCTGTATAAGACATTACACTATGCATTTGGGTTTTCTGACATGTCATGTACTTTTAAAGTGTGTAAATTCTACTGCCAGAAGAATATGAGAATGATTTTGCATTAATGTCAAACTCACCAAAAACAAAATAGAAACGTGATCATAGGTGATATTTTTATGCCCATGAGACCTGTGTTTATTTATTTTTTTGCTCTGTCGTGTTTTTACAGTTGGTTAAAATGAAACAAAATCCAATTAATCAATATTGCCTAGGTTGTGCCAGATACAAATGCAAAAAAATAAAATAAAATAAATAAATGCTAAAAATGTTCTAGTTTGTAAGGGTTGATGCAAACGTGATGCAAAACCTTAAATAAATAACAAAAGAAAGTTGTCCTTTTATTGTTTTTTTTTAATGTATTGAAAGTTCAATCCTGCTTACATTTTCTGCAGGTTACACTAATTAAACGCTGACATTTCCGTAATTTTTTTTGTATCCATCTTTACTAAGGGTGCCAATATTTCTAGAACTGATCATCTAAAATGATACTATCTGCATTTTCCTGATTATAGGTGACGCTGATAGTAGAGACAATCTTAACTGCCATAAATTAGAGAATACAGCAGTGAGAGGTGTGTGTGTGTGTGTGTGTGTGTGTGTGTGTGTGTGTGTGTGTGTGTTCACCTGGTTTTTGGTCTGCTGCTGTGCTTTGTCTCTGCTGCCGGTCTGGAGTGGTGTGTCAGTGGGAATGGGGCCTATCGGAGTCGGCTGAAGAGAAATGACAGGGAGGGAAAAAAAACAAAAACACACAGGTGATTTATTGTGATAAATACATACTGACCAATCAGGTTGTAACAGTTCTACAAGTCAGGATTAATGTATTCTTCGGGTAATTTTTTAACCATAAAAAAAAAAAAATTTAACAAGGGTTTCACTTGCGGTAATATCTACATGTTAAAGCATTCCAAGTAAGGAAGAAAACTAAATCAACAATTAAAAATGTTAAAAAGTATTATAAAAGTAGTATAGTAGTATTATGCTGACAATTATACTAATAATACAATTATACTAATATAATTGTATACTATATAGTACTATAATACTATAACTACACTTGTCACTACAATAAACCTTTGGTTAACTGTCGCTAAATAAGAGCGGTACATATAGCGGATTTGTAACTCGGGTCAGCCTGTATACCGCACATGTCTCAAGTGAAATGAACACACTCCATACACATTATAAAAGTTCTACTCTATCCTTCGGGCCGTACCAGAGTTTTCCCGACCCAGTCATACTCGTAGTCGAAGACGTAACCGTTCCTGTCGAAGAGGTCCGTGAAGAGTTTGCGTAAGTAGTCATAATCCGGTTTCTCGAAGAAGTCCAGTCTTCGGACGTAGCGCAGGTACGTGGCCATCTCTTCTGCAACACACAGCGAGTTAATTGCTGAAAAAACCAACACTCGTAACAAAGGCTTTGATTTGTAACAAAGAAATCGCTTCCTTCAAACAAGCCGTAAGACTCTCGGTTCTTTTAGTGTCACTGAAATAAAATAACGTTTCTGGTCATTTCAGAGCCCTACAACACTATAATAGCGTTTCTATGGCGACCGGTTATTCACAGGTTACTCTTATTATACAAGAGTCATGTATAAAGATTTTAAATTTGTGTAGTCGATGACGCATATTTAACGCTGATGGAAGGACTCTCCGGTATTTGAGGAGGTCAGAAGTAAAGCTGTAACTCGGTTTTAAGACGTTTACGTAAATCCTCCATACAAAAAAAAGTTTACAAAGAAATTATACAAACAATTAAGTCAGGGAAGTATCGCAATTCTTTTGTGTGGCGATTTTTTATTATACATTATTATACATTTTTATTATACATTTTATTTATATATGTTTGCATTTGAAGTGTTAAAATGTTGTAGTTCCTCTATAATCCTGCAGGTGGCGTAGAACGCTCTAAACTATTCACACGGCACAACATCGTGTGTGGTAGGAACAAATTAAGTATGTTTAAAATTGGAACAAAATCTGATACAAACAAATATTGAATTGGGATATATATAATTCTAACAAAAAATATATTTACAAAATAGCGATACAAAACAACTCAGCACCTAGGTATCGTGATATCACACTGGGACGCCCCTGAAGATTCACATCCCTATTATAAACCAAATTATATTGTTTTCAAAAGATCTTATACTTGCTGCAAAACTTTGGATCTATGGGGGGCGCACAGTGAATTCGACAGGATCAGACGGCTAATAATGAGGGAAGAACAAGAGCGAGTCCTTCTGGGACAAACCTGGGAAGCTCTCGCAGAGCACCTCGATCGGAGTCGCTCTTTTGGTGTCTCCTATTTTCTGATAGCGCTCTTTCAGCGTGTCGGCCTGGAAGGATGCAGAGACACAGAGACGAGAGGAAAAAGAAATAAAAGAGGAAAAAGGGAGACAGACAGTTAATCGGGTTCTTATTAACAGTTCTGAATAAATCTACAAGGAACATGTCACAAAATCAGCGGAAAAAAAAACAAACACTTAGTTAAACTAGGTCAGCCGACACTCTGGCTGTAGAGCTGGTGGTGAGTCTGACCGAGATACATCGCAGTGACATTAACACACACAGATTAGTCAGGGAAAAAAAAAAGAAGAAGAATAGAAAAAAGCCCAAATGGGTCAAAAAAAAAAAAAACTTGTCATTTCTTTTTTCCAAAGACTTTTTAGACAGATTAGTCAGGACTAACACCCCCATAAAAATTTTTTTTTTTAAAAACTCTTCCCAGTTGTGTTAGACTAATGGCACTTAGTTATTGACCTAGTTAACCCAGTGTAAGTATCTATCCAGTGATGTAAACTTTAAAGCACTTTTTGTAAGTCGCTCTGGATAAGAACGTCTGCCAAATGCCTAAATGTAAATGTAAATGTAAAAAAAAAAAAGAGAATAATAATAGAAAAAAGACCAAATGGGTCAAGAAAAAAAAAAGTCATTTTTTTTCCAAAGACTTTTTTATAGACAGATTAGTCAGGAAAAAAAAAATAAAAATAAAAATAATAATAATAGAAAAAAGCCCAAATGGGTCAAGAAAAATGTTTTTTTTTTTTTTGTCATTTCTTTTTTCTAAAAGACTTTTTTAGACAGATTAGTCAAGAAAAAAAAAAAGAATAAGAATAGAAAAAAGCCCAAAATGGGTCAAGTAAAAAAAAAAAAAATTGTCATTTCTTTTTCTAAAGACTTTTTTTCTTATTTCTTTCACGTCCATTTTTCCACTAAATCCACCCGCACCCTCGTCTCGGACTACTCTGAGGTGAAAACATGACAACGCCTTTATTTTCGAGTCATCACGGTACCTTCAGTCCCTGCCAGGGCAGACTGCCTCGCAGGAAATACATGAACATGTGACCGAGCGCCTCCAGGTCGTCCCGTCTGCTCTGTTCTGGAGGCGAGAGAAGATCGAGACGAACATGTGAGCCACTGAATGAAAACGTGAATGTGATATGGTGTGTGTGTGTGTGTGTGTGTGTGTGTGTGAGATGCTCAGCATACTGTTCATTTATTTCTCCTGGAGACGAGGTTTTGGTTTTCTCCGTACCTTTGCCCAGGTGTGTGTTGATGCTCATGTAGCGCGCCGTGCCCGTCAGGCTCTTGTGTTCCCGGTACGGGATGTGTTTTTTGGTCTCGGGGTCGATGTACTCTTTGGCCAGGCCGAAGTCGATGATGTGGATGGTGTGCTGCCGTTTGCTGCCCGGTCGGCCCACGAGGAAGTTCTCGGGCTTCACGTCTCTGTAGATCAGACTGCGCGTGTGGACGTACTCCATCCGAGTTATCTGCAGAGGAAAGGTTTAATGAACACACAACGTGTGAGGAAAACATTTGCGTATTTGGGTATCTTTGCAGTGCAGTGCAAAAGTCTTGACCCCCGCTCATTTCATCAGTACCTCGGCTTATGAATGCTCCGCCTCATCAACATTCGCACAGAGATTTTGCAACAAATTTGCCCTCAGTGTCCGAAACATTTTTAGGGAATGAACGATCGAACCGAACCGGAAGCCGGATAAGTCGCGTGTACGTCCGGGAGCTGTTCGAAATGATGATGGTGCAAGATTTAGTGAAGACACGGCACCATGGGTTGTGCAAACACGTTATTAAAGATGATAGCAAGAAGAAATGAGACGCTTTCAGTTTGGTTTTTAAAGTAGCCGGTGCCAAGAGGAATCAAGTACAAACAAAAATTTAAGAAAAAGGGGAAAATTAACAAAAAAGCCAAAAAGCAAACTACAAGAAAGCAATGATTTTTTAATGAACGTATGCTATTACAAGAGAAAAAAAAATGTAAGCAAAAAAAAAAAGAAAAAAAAAAAAAAGCTAGGCAAGCAAGAACAAAAAAAAAACAGAGGATTGAAGAATAGAAAACCAAAACCAAGTAAAAAAAAGAAAAAAAGAAGATAAAGTAGGAAAAGAAGAAACAAAGCTAGAATTAAAGAAATAGAGAATAAATGCAAGAAAAAGAAAGTACAGAGAAAGAAAGCATTGTGCCAAGAGGGATCATAAATTAAGATTTAGTGAGGGTTAATATTTATTTATCTCATATTTCACTTCATTTACATGCAAAAAATATGATTATAGTGTTGGAAATTGGTAATATTGGTAATATTTTTAGGTGGCTGGAACGAATTATCTGCATTTACATTATTTCCTTTTATTTTTTTAATGCATTAATAGTGTTGAACAACTCTCCAGTGTTTCTAAAGGACTTTCTCATTATTTTCAGTCCAGTCGCTGTACATGTGCAGTTTTAGAGGTGTTTTTTTATTTATTTATATAATTTTATTAATTTTTTTATTAAAGCATAAAACAACATCTAACTGAAGGCCTGACCCAGTGAGAAACCGGTGCAGAGGATTACAGATGATCAGGAGGTGATTAGTTTACTGCTGATGCTGAGTGGTTGGAACAGACGAGAGGGGAAATGAGGTCACTGCTGAGGCTGTTACATAAACAACCAGTTTTAAAATCCTATCCTTAGGCAGTTTGCAACCTGTCACAGTAAAACATTCGCTCCCATTTAATGTAATTTACTATGAATAAATCGGGGGAGGGGGGGTTAAAACTTTTGCACAGTACCGTATGTGTGAGTGTGCTACAGTCTCACCAGCTGGATGGCGATCATGAGCACGGTCTTGAGAGAGAAGGTTCGGTCACACAGGTCGAACAGATCCTCCAGACTCGGCCCCAGCAGCTCCAACACCATCGCGTTGTACTTTCCACATGGACCGAAGTAGTAGACCTGAGGGACGCCCTCTGTAAACACACACACAGGCATGTTCAAACAGTAAACAAACACTCACACACACAGGCTAAAGCCAATGCACATACACACAGAATACACAACAGAAATTAATAACAAAATTATCACTTATATTCGGTGTGAAAACCCGAGGGAAAACTGAGTCACTTTAATCTGTTTAATCTGTCAGACTTTATTCCTCTACACAGCAGTGTTATGTTTTTTTATTTCTGTCTGATCAGAAAGCGCACACACACACACACACACACAAACACACACACACACACAAACACACACACACACACAAACACACACACACACACAAACACACACACACACACAAACACACACACACACACACACACACACAAACACACGCACGTATCAACCGCGAGTCTGGCCCAGGAGCGAGCTGTGACCTGTCTCTGGTCTTATCACACCGAGCGTAGGACGGACATGGGAGACACAACACAGGAGACGCGTGTGCACTGATTAACAGGAGGATGTGGAGGACGTGTTGATATCACTAAAGCGCTATGATGGACAAAATCTCTCGTCTACATCAACACACACAGACTTCCACAGAAACACAGCGAGAGAGAGAGTGTGTTATACTTAAATGTTATACTCATATAAACAACAAGTTTTATTTTCATCAACATCATCTCTTCTTGTTTTATTATTCCAGTTTATGTTAAAAATAAAAACAGGAAGAAAAAAAAAGACAGAAACAAAGAAGCTAGAAACTATATAAAAGAATTCACAAAAAATATATACAGTATATATAGAGAGAGACAAACAGAGACTTTATAGAGGAAATTGCCAGGAAAAGGCAAATAAAGTGCAAACGAAAAAATAAAGAAAATGGGGAAAATTAACAAAAAAAGACAAAAAGCAAAATACAAGAAAGAAAATATTTTTTTAATGAACGTACGCTATTAAAGAAAAAAAATATGTAAGCTAAATTTTTTTTAAAAAAGCTAGGCAAGCAAAAACGAAAAAAAGAGAAGATTGAATAGAAAACCAAAACAAAGTAAAAAAAAAAAGAAGAGAAAACAGGAAAACAAAAAAAAAGCTAGAAATAAAGAAATAGAGAATAAATGCAAGAAAAAGAAAGCTATAAAACAAGCAAGACCTAAATAAAAACAAAGTAAATGAGAATGACAGTAAGAATAGACACAAACCCCCAAAAGATTAGCCAAAATAAAAGAAAACAAAAATGGAAGAAAAGAATCCCTAAAATAAAAAGCAAGAAACAGAGAAAGTGAGACAGCTAGAAATAAAAGGAAAAAGCAAGAAATTAAAAAAAAAAAAAAAAAACCCAAAAAAGTGAAAAAACGTAGCTAGAATTAAAGCTGTGCTTATAAAAGAAAGAGAAAAGAAACAGGACCAAGTGTGAAAAGGAGAAAGAAAAATTAAATATTAAAATATCATGTAATATAATAAATACAGAAATAGGACCATAAAATCTTCACAATCAAGTTTATGTGACCGGTTCGGTCTGTAAAGCAATGCATGCTGGGAGAAATCGGGCCTCGCTCACCTGAGGTACCGAGCTGCTTGTAGAAGCGGTACTCCAGATGGAGCTGCGGCGCTCGCGATTTAATCGGCTCCTGCTCAGGAGAAGGGGGGGGGGGGG
>QMIH01000524.1:330569-356003 GCA_003987875.1 Clarias batrachus
CGCGTCTTAGAACACTTTCAGGAAAATGGCCTAACGAGAGCACTGAGCACGGGGGGGGGGGGGAATAAAATAAATAAATAAACAAGTGTTGAACTTGTTTACATCTTCACTGTAGAATTATTAGTCACGGATGTTTATTTAAACAGCATTACACATGAATGAGCACAGTGAATAATGCGTCTAAAATTATATTGTCCTTTAAAAACAGAATGAATCCAATAGATCCAATTTTAATTTGTCTTAGCGTCATCGTTAAACAGCAATAAAAAAAATGCTAATGTTGCTACGGTTTTTTAGAAAGATACCACAACGGCAACAGAAAATCAGCATCAAGACAATTTACCACAATATCAATATTATATTATATTATATTATATTATATTATATACACTCTAGAAACATTTCTATAATAAACATCACTGCTTCGGGTCGGAGCAGAATATTTTCAGCGATAGAGCAGTTTCTATTAATTATTTGTTTTTATATTAGACATGTACTTGGATTATATTTACCTCAAAAAATCATAATAAATGTATAATCATTTTTATGGCTTAACCATTACATTTAATTAACTGTTTATTTTTTCTTTGTTTGTTTAAAACAATTTCTACAGATCACAATCATAAACCTGTTAAAAAATAAATAAAAATTATAGGCAAAATTCAGACTTGTTTTTCCCCCAAAAGCCATACTTAAATGAATCACGTGACTCATTATGACATCTGAAACAAACAGAAACGCAACGGGATTAAAATGAAGACTCGAACGAACATTAACTGATTCCACAATAACGAAGAAACTCAGAGTGGCGAGAACATTTAAAAATAAACAAAGATCATGTGATTTTTATGCTTTTTTTGTTTAAAAATTTAAGTCGTACTTTGCACACACACTCCAAAATCTTAGCAGCTTAAAAAATTATATATWTTTTTTTTTAAATATGTGAATATGATGTTTTTCAGTCTGTGATTTTAAGACTAAAGCACAAAACTTAACAACTGGTCAAATCTGGTGCGAACAGTCGTATAAAACATTTGTACCGTAACGTGTGAACTGTACACAGATCAGCCGTAACACTGACACCTCCAGGTGTCACTGAACAACACTGAACATCATTTATATATACGGCGGTAAACTGGTGACAGGATCACGGGAGCCCAACATCTACATCTAGGCATTTGGCAGATGCTCTTATTCAGAGTGACTTACATTTTTTATTATTATTATTTTTTTTATCTCATTACATCTGAGCAATTGAGGGTTAAGGGTCTTGCTCAAGGGCCCAACAGTGGAAACTTGGTGGTTGTGAGGTTGAGGTTTGAACCTGGGATCTTCTGAACTGTAGTCCAATGCCTTAACCATGAGCTACCCCTATTCTGCCCCTAAGCCCACGAGGACCAAACGCCAGCCTGAGCTGGGCCGAACCCACAGAAACGCAGATGAAACACAATCACAGCTAAAAAAAWTTTTTTAATAATAATAATGAATCTATCTGAACCACCACATTCCTTTCCTGGAGAGAAGGGGTTCAGACACAGTGTGCGGCGCCACTTGCTGCGTTCACGGTCATGAGAGCACTCCAGCTTCATACATTCAGTATCTGTCTGTTTTTTGAATTAGGCGAGAACTAATTAATTAGTGACACCACCTGATATGTACACGGAGTGAACTAGAATACATCTTATAATGTGTCTCAATACTTTTGACCATTGTGTATTTATACAGTTTATACATGCAAACGCGTGTAACACAATCACGATATTGATATTATTGTCACATCTCTAGTAAGTGTCTCGTCAATATGTTCTGCTAATTTTTAACTTATTTGGTAAAATACAGAAATAGAAATATAGAAATAATGGTCCAATACTGTGCTCATTTCCACATAAAAGATCCTCATTCACGCAGTCATTGTCTATAAAACTCCCATAATTACCATCCACCATCTTTAAGCTTTAATTAACAGTTATATACACATATATAAAGGGGTTGGACAGGGAAACTGAAACGTCTGGTTTTAGACCACAATAATTCATTAGTATGGTGTAGCGCCTCCTTTTGTGGCCAATACAGCATTAGTTCGTCTTCGGAATGACAGATACGAGCCCTGCACAGTGACCAGCAATTGAGCGAATATCAAAACAGTTGTTTGTCCATATTTTATAAAGCTACTCTTCCAACAATTAATGCATGGGCTGTTGCTATGGACTTATAAGGAAGGAATAAGGAAGGTCTATGTTACACTTTTAAGAATGAGACGGTGCTCGTCCTTGGGCAACACATATATTTCTGTAAAAACAGTTATATGAAAACACTTTTAAACTCGGAGCACTCCGTTGCGCGTGTACATCTGAACTCACTCATTACATGCTGAACGCTTACACTCTACTAGCGTCCACACCCAATCCTCTAAACACACATCTAAACAATGTTACATGACACAGATCTTCTGCTATAAAATCTAACAATAGRCAAACAAACTTTTTAAACTTGCATAACAGATAATCATAAACATCAGTCAAAGATCAGATTATACTGCTTTAACACATTCATGACAGCAAGACACAAACACAATCTTTAAAGTTAAAAGGATGGCTAGTCAATGTCCACTTATTCACATTTCCCCAACATCAATACTGTGTATGAATCTGTCTCATAGCTCATTACATTAATCACGTAACCCACATCCTGAACTCCATATGAATTATGCCTATTAACTATTCCATAAAATTGTTTTTAACTCTACACATCACTATATTTAAACAACTCACACTCTCACTAAATGTAAGACAAACTATCTTTTAACACCAAATCTGACCTAATATAACAAGAAGCCAGTTAAACCCGATGGCTGAAAGAATAGCATGGCTTCAGCATGCGAGCAGGTCAGTCTATCCACACATGCTCCGTCTAGCTTCCTTAATAATCACGCACGGCTGATTCATGTCTTTAAACATTAATTCAATTCACAAATCAGTCACTCCTTACCCACTTTCATCTAAACCATGGTATTTTAAGTATTTATTCCTTATTTTTGTACATGCTAAATGTTGTGACCTTTCACCCAAATTATCAACCCCATTGGTTGCCGAGTTAGGCGCGAGCACTCTTAATTAACAAGTTCGGCCATTTTGAAACTACTATGGTACCAAGTACAGTTGCATGAACACAATACTGTTGTGCATTACTTGAAGATTAATTAACATCAGCTTACCTGTAAAAACAGTTATATGAAAACACTTTTAAACTCGGAGCACTCCGTTGCGCGTGTACACCTGAACTCACTCATTACATGCTGAACGCTTACACTCTACTAGCGTCCACGCCCAATCCTCAGCCTAGTGTACCAGTTAGGGTGCCTCCACTAGCAGCCGATTGTTACACGAACAGCACTCTTAAAGAAACATGCACAGTATTATCAGTCAGTACCACAGTAGCTTCCAAATGCTACTTAGCTTTTTAAAAAAAATTAATAGGGGCAAGAGTTTACTCTCTCTTTTAGCTGTACATAACCTTATAGGGCTACATCTACATAATCCGCAGTCGCAGCACCAATACCGTCTGCGATCCGATCAATCGTTTTAATAATCAAGAGATTAATGGATTATCAAACTAATCATTAGCTGCAGGCCTGACGGCTTCAACTCAAACTTAGGAAACATAAAAACAGATGAACTGAGCTGAATACAAACATCTTCCTTTGGGCACCCCTGATTCAATTAATACTCGGCAACAAACACGTTCTTCTCAGATCGAGTGAGGTGCAGTACTTACGCATCGGTACAAAAGAAAAAAAGAAACTCATATTACACATTTTAAACACATTTTCTTACCAGTTTTATGGCTACGTATTCGTTGGTGTAGAGATTCTTCCCGAGCCGCAGTTCACCGAAATTCCCGCAGCCGATCTTCTTCCCCACGCGGAAGTTCGGCCCGACCATGAGCACGCCCGAATTGGGCGCCGAGGTGCGACCAGGATGACTGGACCTGCTCCCTCCGGTCTTAGACATCCTCTTTCCCTCTTCCACTTCCCCTTTCCCTCCACCTCCACCACCACCTCCTCCTCCTCCTCTCTTATCAAAATCCATAAGCTTGTGATACCCCGGCCTCTCCACGGTTACTCCGCTGCCATACAAACCACACAGCCACCAAAATGTCAAGAAGGACAGGGGAGGGAGGGGGGCGGAGGGGGAGGGGGCAGGGAGAGCGCGAGAGAGAGAGATAAAGGAGAGGAGGATACCGAGTATGAAGAGAAACCGTTCAAGATGCAGGTTGTTTAAGCGGCTGCGCGATCGCGATCAGGAAATATAACCATCCAGTTCAAAAACGAAAGATTTCCCCCGAAGGAAGTTTCAAAGCAGCATCGTTTTTTTCCCCCTCCGGGATACGATCCTAGCTACTGGATGAGAGACGCGGCCCGGTCGAGGGTCCCATCCTCGTCGCCCCCTCCTGGTGATTGGTTGGAACTGCGTCGCTCATTCCTCGGGTCTAGAACCCGGCGATGGTTTATCAGCATCTATAAGAGAAAACAGATCAATGTTTTAATTTTTATTATTATTATTATTTCTTTTGTTTAATCAGGATTTAAATAATTATATTGTGGCATGGTCAGTTTTGTGGATGTTTGTAAAATAATATGAAAATTTAAGAAAAAAATTCAAAAGTCTGGCTCGAGTCATATTTACAGAGGACAAATCGGATGCTCTCTCTCTCTCACTCCACGTGCAAAGCTCGTTAGCCTGAAAACTCTTCACAATTAAACGTTGCTGAAATGATGCAGAACCATGAGGTAGATTCATTATTAATTATTTCCCTCCAACAGCTTATTCCGGAGCGCTTTATTTCCCTATAAGATTTCACAATAAGATTGAATTCTTTTTTTTAATTATTTATCATGATCTTTATCCACATGTACACTGTCGTTTTATAAAACATCAGGTTTTATAAAACCTGATAAAATTACGGCTTTACCTCCGACTCTTACGAAGCGCTGACAGTGGAGTCTCCTTCCATTAGCGATTACATCAGACACATCTTTAATCCGTTTATCCGGAAAATGAACAGAAAATTAACCGATCAGAATCCAGAATTAAAACAGGGTTGTGGTATCACTGTGGAAAAGAGTTAGCGTTTTAAGAGGGCGGCTCGAAAGCAGTTTCTTATCCGCTTTTCGTCTCTCTCTTTCTCTCTCTCTGGCGAAAGACTAATATACAGAAAACAAATCTAAAAAAATAAATCTTTATAAATCCGTAGAACGAAACTTAAACAAATAAGCATCATTTTGTGTTTGATCAGCACAAACACTTCATTACTGAAATGGCAGCGAGGAGCGAAAAACTCGAGTGGAAACCG
The DNA here is from genome assembly GCA_003987875.1 of Clarias batrachus. NCBI lineage: Eukaryota > Metazoa > Chordata > Actinopteri > Siluriformes > Clariidae > Clarias > Clarias batrachus. The sequence goes on from QMIH01000524.1 coordinate 335,922, forward strand.
AGAGGCAGGGTTGTGATCCAGTCAGTCATCGCTGCTCATTAACAAAAAAGCTTCCTGACGTTAATAAATCAAGAAATCAACGCTGAAGCAGTTTATGAAAAACAGGGGTCGTCTAAAGTTTATAAACAAACTTTTTCTTTTTTTTTTTTTTTTTTAAGTGCAGCCACTGTTGAAGAATCGATCACATCATCAGATCAATAATAGAGAGAACGGATAGCAATCTTTCTGATCGGATCATAAAAATAATAATAAACAGTTAAAAAGTTTCAAATGGTTTTACTTTAGGAACAAAAGCCATTAAAGGACCGTATGTTGAGTTTGGGCGGCGTCGCAGGAAGCACAAGACTCAATACTAGAGACATGGATTTAATCAATAATCCAAAAAAGTAAATACTGGTCATTGTGTTGACGAATCAGTTTTCGATTCACACTTTTTTAGCCAGTAATATTGTCTATAAACAATATACAGTGGAACCTTGGATTGTGAGTAACTCGGTTTACGATTGTTCCGCAAGACGAGCAAAGATTTTTAATAAATTTTGACTTGAAAAATGAGCATGTCTTGGTTTACGAGTGCCGAGTTTTTTGACACACACACACACACACACACTCTCGCCTTTACAACCCCCTCCCCAGCTTCAAACAGAAACACTCTCTACACAGCTCTACACAGAAACTCTGCTCTGTCGCGATTCTTTTCAAAGGTAAGGTGCTGGTTCATTTGTTTCTTTGTTTTTTTTTTTTGTGATTCCATTAGTCTGCGCTCACGCAAGTGTCATTAGAGAGATTTATTTTTTTTGCCGTTAAAACAGTGTTTCCGTTGTGTGTGTGTTTGTTGTGAAACTTAAAAAGCGAGGTAGGGGAGGGAGGAGTAGTTTTACTGTGTAAGACGAGGTGAGAGAAGGGGCTAATTCCACACACATACACACACAAATTCACTGCGTCTGCGCGCACAAATGGAAACTTATCTGTTGGGATTTATTTAAACTTTTTTTAAAGGTAAAGTGCAGATTAATTTGTTTTATTTTTACTTTATATGTATGGTATTAATTATTTTTCTGTATTTATTTTTTTAGGCTGTGGAATGAATTATTTGAGTTTTCATTATTTCTTATGGGAAGATTTGAATTGGTTTACGAGCGTTTTGGAATACGGAACGAATTATGCTCGTAATCCAAGGTTCCACTGTACTAAAATTTTGGCAGAAAACATTGCATTTGCACATTGTGGAAGTCTGAACTTTTTACATTATTCTGCACATTGTCTCTAATGACTGGACATACCTGTAGTTTCTATATTCCAGTTCTATTTCATTTCTATTTTATATGATTACTTGTACATAAATGTAAATTTTTACAGCTAAAAGTTTTTCTATACGCCTAAAATTTATTTTATTTTATTTCATAATTTAAATACTAAATTTTTAGGTCACCGGCGGTCGTATAAGCGGTTCACTTCATATAATAATGTGTATGACCGTGTGTGTGTGTGTGTGTGCGAGACAAATAAAATTTGACAATACAAAACACCTGCAGAAATATTCTTGTTTTTTGCAAAATGATCACTGATTCTTCTTCGTTTAAGTTCACGAATGGTTGCTAAATTTTCTTCCACCTACTGGACTGGAGTGTAGAACAGAAGATTTGTAGGGTAAATATATATATATATTTTTTAAAGTTATTGCTTCATACAAGACATATTTGCACAATGAACAAGTTCTCTGCAAGAAATATAGCTGCTTGAGACGTTAAACATTAGTGCTACTGAGTCAAACTGAAAATCGCAACAGCATTTTTTTTTTTTTATCAAGTTAAATCAATCGATCTATTTCTGACTCACGGTTCTAGACGCTACATTGTGATATAAAACGCGTTAGTCTGTTAAACTCAAACAATCCCATACAGAATTACAGAAAAGAACAGAAATTTATTTTATAAATATAGATCACAAACATAGATGTATTGACACCCTGGATTTTGGATGATGTCTAGTTTTTCTTCTTCTTCACACCTGGGACATTTTAACACCGAAAGACAGTGGCTTCAATTCATACAGATCTGTTTAAATGAATACTCCTGTTTTTTTTATTTGACATTGTTGTGTTAAGTAAAAGCACAGAAAAGTTGATTTCATACGTGAAGTGAGTAAGGATGAGAATCACGAGTAACCACGCGATACGATATCATCACAATACCCAGGTGCCGATTAGATTAAAATTATGATTCTCTAAGCATCAGGTTTTTATAAATATCCTACAATTTTTCCTGCTTTTATTACAATTTTAAAAACTTGAAAAATTTAAGTTAAGTCCACTGAAAACATTTACTTACATAATTCACTTACAAAGTTTTGGACGGAAAAGATCCATCAGAGGATAAACGATTGATCAGAAGCTAACTCAGGATTTTTGATATGTGTGGCGGTACGTGAAACAGCACACGAAAGAATCGCGATTCATAACTGAATAAGTTTTTTTCCCCCTGTTTGAGGGAGTCAGCTTCCCGTACGAGTAACATGACAAGAATGTTCACGTCATCATAATTAAATCTAAACGTCAATAGAAAAAATATATACATGCTTGGAATGTGCAATATTTTTCTGAATATGTCTTTGCAGCATTTATTTTGTTCATTTACTATTTTTAAACGTTGAATGTTCTCAAATGAGTGACATAGACCAGAATAATTATTTACAAATATTTTTATGAATTTTAATTATTTTTGTAAAGCCACCCCTACTTAAAAAAATCATAAGTAGTTTGTGAACATAAGTAGTTTAAAACAAAGAAAAAGAAAAAAAAAAAAACATCAATAATAATTAACAAAGATCAGCTTTGGAAAAAAATATATACTATATAATATATGTTTGTAATGCACAATGATTTTCAAAATTATTATTAGCACCATTTACTTAATTAATTTTTTAAAATCTCATTTACTCAAATTAATTAGTGAGACAGGCCTTGTTTGTGGGATATATATWTTTTTAAAGCCATAATTACTTAAAAACAATAATCAACCCCAGAAAGAGAAGAACAAATTGAAGAAATTTTCTTTGCTAATTAAACTAAAATTATTTTCTAAAAACTAAATAATTAATCATCTGAGGGGGGGGAAAAACCTGAACATGTCCTGACATGCAGAAAAGAGAAAAAAGTTCATGATGCCATCTTAATATCACACAAATTACTCAAGATTAACTATCGAATGTTATTTGTTCATCTGGTGACATTTATTAATATTTGTCAAATTATAATCTAATTTTAATGAAGTATCTTATATAACAGGTTTAGCCATGAGGCTAGGTTCAGACACTGAGCCGGTTAGCAACTCTCACACACAAACACACACAAAAATAACAGCGACTTTAACCACCATTTCATATTCTACAGTGAGTACATCAACATATTTAACATATAAAAACATTCAACAATTTAATAAAGCCAACTCACTACAAGATAGCCGACTCAGTCTGAGCAGCTAAAAACCTAGCAAAACATTGCATCTTTATACATTTATATAAATAAAATATTAGCGTGATTTCGAATAAAAGAACATATTTCAATCCAAAAACACGTTGACTGATTTATATTTATTTTTTAAGATATATTTTAATGTTAGCAAAACTCACTTTGTATTGATATGTGGCCCACGGATTTGTTAAACTAGCAAAGTTCAAACTAGCATTATTTTTTACGCTACCCGTTTTCTACAAAATCCGCCTTCTATCAGGGTATTGGCTAGTATCAAAACTCGTGAAGAGACTATCCAATGAAAACGCAGACCGCCGGAGCGTATTACCCAATGCAATCTCAGAAGGAGGAGTTTGTCGGAATACGGATAGGGAAAAGAGTAAAGCCTACCTGGGCAACAGAAAGCAAAAATGGCAGCTGGAGACGTTTGGAAAATTATCAAAACTTCGAACAAATAGAAACATATCCTCTGTTTTAATGTCACACGAGTTATCTTGTTATTGTTAGCTAAGTATAAAGCTTGTACAGTCTACCTTGGACAGTTACACTCTTCAATACCGGGCAACTCCTTAAATCCGATCGATGCAAAAAAAAAAAAAGAAGAAGAAGAAGATAATTCTCGGATTAAAATCTAAGGCTCATCCACCAAATAAAATCATTAAATAATATATCAGACAGTCTTTTACCTAATTTCGTGTGTTAGAAGTTTGTAACCGGTCCCTTTTGTGACGTTTTTAACGCCCAATTCCTTGAAGCCATTTTCATTTTCTTCGCACTGACGGTCGCCTCTGGGCTGCCAGCGCCAGATTTCTTACGCAGCTTCCCACTCGGGTTAGCGGCTTACGCTGGAAAACTAGTGTAGTGTGGCTTTGAGAATCGCGCTTCCACTCCGCGTAAAGCTACGTGAGATATCTCTATAGTGAAGTTAAAAGGGACGTAAACATGAAAACCCAATTTAGAACATTGTGTACTTTTATAACTGATTATATTTTCATTCCAATAAGACAACTGATGTGATAAAAAAAATATCCAAATAAAACCTTAATTAACCTTAATTAGTTTTATGCTTTTTTTTACTTCAGTTAAAATAAAAATTTAATCTGACTAAATTATGAATTTTTTTCTTTAAAAAAAGATTTTACTTTAGGCAGCATGGTGGAAAACATTTTGGTCTGCTACAAGTTCAAGATATCTATTCCAGCATGTCTGTGCACCAGTGCACAAAGCAAGGGCTATAAAGACATGGTTTGATGAGGTCAGTGTAGAAGAACTTGACTGGCCCGAACACAGAGCCCTGACCTCAACCCCATCGGGACCCTTTGGGATGAACTGGAACCGAGACTGTGAGCCAGATCTTCTTGTCCAAAATCAGTGCCTGCCCTCATAAATGCTCTACAGAATGAATGGGCACAAATTCCCACAGAAACAGTCCAAAATCTTGTGGACAGCCTTCCAAGAAGAGTGGAAGCTAGTATAGCTGCAAAATGGGGACTGACTGCATATTGAAGTATATGTATCTGGATTTAATGGCATTGCACGCTTGGCCAAATACTTTAATCCATATCGTATATATACATACAGTATATATTTTATTGTAACCTTTAAATCTTTACATTTGTAGATTGTACATTCATCACAAATGTTTTACATTTTAAATTGTAATTTTATTTCTTAGCATAATCCTTTTATCTCCATCCATTCATCTATTAACTTCTGTATTCCAACTAATCATGGATCAGGATCTGTCCTGTAGTGGTCATGGATGGGCTCAGTGATACATTGTGGAGCTCCAAAGGCACAGGATTCAGATAAACCAACACCAGTCATATGGCGGTAATGCTAGTTTCAGTCAATGGTGGATCTCAGTGTGTTGGTGGTTGCCATAAAATCTGCGTGGGAATTCTCATCTAGTCAACGGTAGATGACACCTTGGTCTGATCTGGTCAGTGTGGAATTAATGGACTTATCTACTCCAGTCAGGGTAGAATTAAGGACATGTAAAAGGTACATGTGACAAATAATTAAATCTTAATCTTCTTGCTCTGACATGCTCTTGGGCCATCTTCCATGTGTTTAAAATCTACCTACTTATATTTTAAATGATAATCTTTAAGTAAATAATCTTTAAGGCAGGGAATATTTAGGGCCATTCCAAAACTTTTAGCCATACAGGATTTTACATACCTTTTCGACCATAGTCCTGTTTGTAGAAGCTAATCTCTTTTCATATTGTAATTAAATTCAGTTTAAGCATGGTCATTGTCAAAAGGCAGATTTACAGAATGAAAAAAAAAATGTTGAAATAAGCTTAAAAACTTCTGGAAATGTATAAATTATAATAATCGGCTTCCAGAATTTGCTAATATTTACTGGAATTCATCCACCTGTGCAATGTTTTCTATGCCACTGCCAGCCACTAAACCCTAAAGCACAATATCTCTATCCCATGGTCTAACAAGCTACAAGGTGTCCTGTTTTTATCAAATGCTGCTTTTCTTCTCAACTTTGTTGATTATGCTCTTAGAGTTTTGTTTTAACCTTATCAATCTACAACAAAATCGCTATTTCTAATTTAGATACATTTTGGATGAACCAGACATCGACTTTTGGGATGAAGTTTCAAGTGAGGCTTCCTTCTGATGACTCCTCCATGTTCTCTTGCAGATGTCCACAGTTTTACCTGCCGTTTTTTTTTTWATTATTATTATTATTATTTTTTTGGACATTGGCAGCTGTGATCTGGAAGCACTTTGCATTTTCTGTGCAGATCCTTTTGATCACTGTAGAGCAACAAAATCACTGTGATTGTGAAACATGGTGGTGGAAGCATAATGCTCTCTGAGCGTTTGCCCTCTGTATGGATTCGGGAGGTTAGCCAAACTGAAGATAGGATGGAGGGGTCACATACTGTACAGGGAAGTTCTGCAAAATGTGTGAGAATGGTGCAGATAAAACTATGACCCCAAATCTAAGGCTAGAACTATCCATGGAATGGCTTAATAGGTACAAGGTGATGTTTTAAGTGGTCTTGTTAAATCCCCTAGCTAAATGCAAGCACAGTAAACATCTATGGAAGGTGTAAACATTAAGGTGTTTTTTATTGACAAAAAAATAAAAAATCTGTCAGCTTCTAATGATCTGGAGCGGGGGAATATCTTATTAAACATACTGTATGTGATGAGGTGTATTCACTTTTTGTCCACTGTACAAACAAATTCTTCCTTTTGCTGTTATAGTACAAACAAATCACTTACGGTACATTCTGCATAATATTAGGGAAGACATTTACTTTTTACTGGTTTTTAAGTTAAATTAGGACTTTTGATTATGCAGAATAACAGACCACAGTTCTGAGAGTAAAAACTCCCTTTATTTCTCTATAAGATCCTTGATACACTGATACTGATACACGAATGCCGTAATGTTTCACTAGTGCTTGGATACCATCAAGGTAGAAAGTTTTTTTCAGTATGCCGGAGCCATAATCAGACTGCCTGATTCATATCTAAAACACTGGCCTCCCACAAACTCTTTTAATGGCTTAAACATGTGTACATGGGTTGAAGCAAGATCAGGACTGTACGGTAGCTGTGGCGATACCTCCCAGCCGAGTTCCTGTAACGTACGAGTGGTGCTGGTGAATGATTGTGTGTACAGTTACCACAGACAGATGTGTCTCTTTTTTCCACAAGTAATTTGTTGATTTTGAAGTATCAGGCGCTGCACTCAGTGGAACGAATGCGGTGGCCATTCCATTAAAATCTCTTACTTCAGCTGAGACTCATCACTGTACTGAGCTTGAAGTCTTCAGTAAATCTCAATTACTTTTATACCTTCATTCACCAGAAATCCTTCAAAAGGAGGGAGGTTTAATTTGAACACTGATTATATTTGACAAAGTAATAAAAGATCAGCAAAAGGTGTGTGTGTGTGTGTGTGTGTGTGTGTGTGTGTGTGCGCGTGTGTGTGTGTGTTAATGTTCAGATGTGTTTCTATGTGTATTTTATCTCTCTGTCAATCAGCTGATAAATCCACAAGCCTCCACTGGTCACATCCTGTGTTTGTTCTCTGTGAGCTCCATCACAGACGTTTTCTGTTCAATCTTTTCGTCTAAAATTTATTTTTTACAGGATCTGAACCCAGCATGTGGTTTCTCGTGGTCATTTTTCTTGTCCTTCTGCCCTGCAATGCGAATGGTGAGTCTCATGTGGATTAGTTTAACTTTTAACTGCAGTTTATCTTTTCCCTTGTTAATTTTAAGTTAAAAATGTGATAAACTCAGCAAATTCTGGAAGTTTGATTTAGACATTGTAATCCTACACATCGATCTAAATTCACCAATCTAGTTTAACTTTAGTTCCTAATTCATTAATTCATGATTTACTAAGGGTTGGCATAAATCGTAGGTTGAGTTTAAACTTAAATCCAACTTTAGACTTTAGTTTAAAAAATGGTTGGAGTCTGGATCTGAATTTAAAGGGTTCATTTAAATTCAAGACCTAAAGCTCAGACTGGATTTAACCCTACTGTAGACCCTAAATCAGAGGTCCATTTGAATCCTGATTTGCAACTGAAATATAATTTCCGCTAATAATTTATAGATGATGTTTAAATCTTTTATATTTAAGTTAATAACCAAAATTATAGCTTCATCTAAAATATGTGTAATAATAATGATGATGATCAATGAAATCACATATTCAAACTCAGATAATGTGTTTAAGATTCCCTATATACAGATTAAGCATCAACTAAGAACTTAGTTTCTAGATAAGGATAATATTTTAAATTTAGACGTAAGAAATTACTTTTAAATCTACATGTTTGAAAAGATAAATATTTATCTGAAAGCTTTGAGAACGGCCACATACGACAAGTTTACAGGTACAAAGATTGCTTTTCAGATCTAAAGCTTTAGGATTTTACCTACAGTAGTCACTATGCAAAATATTATATATTTCGGGTTTTCTTTGTTGACTCATGAAGGGAAAAAATATCAAATATATAGTATAATATGGGAGAAATAAACTCGCAGAAATTAGATCTGTAATCTGGAGTTGTATATTATTTTTTTAATAGATTTTTTATTATTGTTATCTAAAATATTTATTATACAGCAAAAAGCATATTGCGTATTATACTTATTTTAATGCATTTACAATTCTTCTCGTTGATTTAATCGATAAATCGTTCTCTTTTTATGATTATTATGATATAGAAATGTATAAGACAGTTACATTTTCTGTCAAGTGTAATCCATAGTCAATCAATTAATACTCAATAGCTATGATTAAATCTCAGATTTTATTTAATATCCCTAAAACCCTGTGTTTCCTAAACATATCGAATGAAGCACAGGGTACATTCAGTCCTATAGCCCTTGGATGACATCATAAYGAATCAATACCTTGGATTAAATGTAATTTGCCACGTGGTCATGATCCTCATTAACACATTAAATATGAACACTTTTCATGCAGATGTTTCAGATGAGTGTGTGCCCTCCGTCTCTATGTCCCACAACGGGTATGTGAATGTGATGTCGAGTCAGAGCTTCAACCTGACCTGCACCTGCACCTGCTTCAGTGCAAATTACACCATCCAGCTGCTGAAAAACAAACAGGTGCTGAGTGAGCTGGGTTTGTCCAAACACACCATGATTCTGTTCCTGCTTATCCCTGCGGTCCAACAGAACGATTCAGGAAGGTACGAGTGCAGGAGCAAACCGACCAAGGTCAGCTCCTCTGTAAATGTCAGCGTTGGTGAGTAACTCGCCGTAATTCCTGTACAGTAATTACATGATTCAGGCCAGTGGAGGAAGGGAAATGGACACTAGCGAGCCATTAGCATTACAAACGTTTGAACCTGTACTGTACGTCGGTCCTTGTTTGGTCTTCTTGGAATGCGTGAGCTGGCTGAGGACGGTTCCACATCATCATAAGGATGGTCTTGGACTTGGCTGATGCAGACAGATGTTCTCTGAAGATCTGTGATTGCAGACGCTCAATAGTTCAGGTCTGAAATTCTCACAGACAGTTTTGTACCGGAGCCACTTTTGAACGAAAGTGGCCTCCATATTAACTTCTCCTGATATACTGAACTTCCAGCCTCTTAACACACAGTGTGACTGCAGATCAATCCCTGCTATCCGTTATCACCCAAATGAGGACAGGTTCCCTGTTGAGTCCGGTTCTTCTCAAGGTTTCTGCCTACTGCCGTCTCAGGGAGTTTTTTCTTGTCAGTCGGGTTTGGATTAAAAAGACAGACATGTATGTTATCTTAAATAGTGTTGCCGTGGCCAGGCAGTTGCTGTCAGAGGCCATTTAAAAAAAATTTCTCCTGTTAAACAGAAATATTAATGTCGACAACATGGACGGAAAGCGCATGCATAACAATAGCAAGTTCATTTGTTTAAATTTTTCTGCAAACAACAAAAAATTCAACATCAGGTGTATAAAATATAAAGAGACTATAGAGGTTACTGTAGGACCACGGCATCTTAAACCATTAACACAATCTGATTTTCTAATACGTAAGAAAAGACGAATAATGACCTCGTAACATCTCTACACCTTTTCCTCATTTACAGCTTCAGAGACTATGAACATTCATGAATATGGAAATCAGAAACACTTCAGATCCTGTTAATTAAAATAAGCAGCTTGTTCCTTGATTTGCGAAATAACTTTAATTGTCTGTAGCATTCACATTTCTTTTTTTAATATTTCAGTCAATAAAGACAAGGACAATGTGACCGAAAAGGACAATATTACATGTAAGTGATGCCTTGCCATTTTTTTTTTAACATTTTAAATCTTATGGCCAAATGTCTTACAAAGTGTGTAGGTGTAATGCGTAAAGTGACATCATGGTGAACTGAGTGTGTCATGAATAAAGAATAAAAATGAGATAATCAACTACAGCATGGTGTAATGAAAAGAAGTCACTGTTACAAAGCAAATAATTTTCCTAGAAAATTGCACAGTGACGTATTTTATTCCTCTTACACTGCAACGTGTGTGCATCAAAGAACATCAAAGCATACTTTAACCATTTAATGTTGAGAAACTGCACTTAAGCAAGTTACAGCAGTTTCTGCTCTGTTTCTACAAACAGCCCTCTTATAAACTATCCTGTCTTGAAAATGCCAAGAAATTTACATTTGCAGCTTTACGTCTGACTGTTCTAAAGCGCTGACTCTGGAGTCTGGACGCTGGAGTTTTTAGTCTCCAGTGTTAGAGTTTCCAGACTGCATTATCTTCCAAAAGCATTAATGAGCTAATTATACCCATTTTTCATCTTATTATATGATGCATGCACGTAAACAAACTGTTACTATAAAAACAAGAAGGTTTTAGAATGAGTGCATTAATATAACCCCGTGATTAACAGCTCCAGTAGTGTCCGGACCGACCACAGGAGACAAATCCACCTGCAACTCACCGTGTTCATGTAAGCAGCTTTTCATGATTTAGCTTAATAATAATGAAGTAATATTGAACCTTTCCATACAAAAATTATTCCAAACATTTCCAGCACTGTGAAAAAAAAGGTGTATATATTCAGACACCTTGATAGTATGGTGTTGGACACATTTCTCCTTAATTCTTCGTGGCATAGAATCAACAAAGTGTGGGAAATATTGCTCAGAGATTTTGGTCCATATTGACACAACAGCATCCCGCAGTCGCTGCAGTTTTTTCGGATGGACATTCATGATGCGATGCTCCCGTTCCACTACATCCCAAACGTGCTCTATTGGACTGAGATCACGTGACCGTGGAGTAGAGTGACATCACGGTCATGTCCAAAAAAAGCAGTTTGAGATGATTTAGCTTTGTGACATGGTGACATCACGTGGTCATAAAGGGATGGACACGGTCAGCAGCAGTGCTCAGATACGCTGTGGCAAAGGGACCCAAAGTGTGACAGGACAAATCTCCCCAGACCATCACACCACCACCAGCCTGAACCACTGACACGACACAGGATGGATCCGTGCTTTCAGGATGTTTTTGCCAAATTCTGACCCGACCATCCGAATGCCGCAGCATTGAGACGTATCAGACCAGGTGATGTTTTTTCAATCTTCTGTTGTGTGATTTTGGTGAGCCCATGTGACCTCTAGCCTCAGTTTCCTGTTCTTAGCTGACAGGAGCGGCACACGGTGTGGTCTTCTGCTGCTGTTGCTCGTCTGCTTCAAGGTTTGACATGTTGTGCGCTCAGAGATGCTCTTTGGCATACCTTGGTCGTACAGTATGAAAATTATTTAAATGTTCTTTGAGTTACTGTTGACTTTCTATCAGCTCAAACCAGTCTGGACATTCTACTCTGACCTCTGACATCAACAAGACATTTTCACCCAGAGAACTCACACTCACTGGGTATTTTATCTTTTTTCACACTATTCTTAGTAAACCCTAGACATGGTTGTGTGTGAAAAATCCCAGTAGATCAGCAGTTTGAGAAATGCTCAGACCAGCCTCTCTGGCACCAACAACCATGCCACGTTCAAAGTCACTTAATCACCTTTCCTCCCCGTTCTGATGCTCGGTTTGAATTTCAGCACATCGTCAAATTCATTGAAGTGCAGCCATGTAATTGGCTGAATAGATATTCCCGTTAATGTGCAGTTGAACAGGTGTACCTAATAAAGTGGCTGGGGATTGTATGTGTGTATGTATACAGTATATTTCAGTTTGAAACATCTACCAATAATTTAAGTTTAGAAATAGAAACATACTGTAAATAAATATATTTATTAATTTACTGTGATAATAGGAAATCGATTTGACAATATTTGTCAATTTGTTAATTATTTTATTACCGCAAATTGCATTCCATAAAAATTTTGATTTTTGTAAAATCATATATTAAAAAGTAAACGGGTCATTTGTATCTTTCAAAACCTTAAGAAAAAAAAACGAACTTAATTAAGTCATATAAATGAAATCTTCCAGTTTGATGATTAACTAAAAAAAATACATTCTGAAATAATATTGTTTATTGTTCATTACTCACAACAGAAAATGCCATGTTTGGACAAATTTAGAACTACAGTTGACATAGAAAAAATATAAAATTGCATTGATTTTGATCTTGAATTGGGTGAAGTACAGTAGTCTCTATATACTGTAGGTGATTTTCCAAAAAATTTCCTGGAGGACAGTAAGTGTAAACACACTGCAGCATGCTTAATAAGAACAATAAACATCAGCGTGAGAGTTTCAGTTCCATGTGACTCCATGTTTTGGATTTTTAAATATAGTTTGAAGTAACTATGTTCTGATTTCTGTCCTTTAGGGAGCGCCCCTCTCTGGTACTTGTTGTGCAAGATGGTGCTTTTCCTCGTCTGTGTGGTTTGTGTGGTGTTGAAGAAATCCTGTAAGATGCCATGAACAATGTTTTTCCACTTAAGCGATCTTTACATCTAAAAATTAAAGTTTCTATTGATTTTTCAACTTGAAGCGAACAGAAAATGTACAATAATGGTTTACCACTGATGAGCTGCTTTTCTATCAAAACAAATAAATCTGAGTGTTCTGGGGAAGAATGAACAAACATCCAAAATGTTGTCAACTAGCATACATGCTACAGGCACGAGGGCTTTTAAATGATTAATTACAAAGCATTTTCTTTTTCCATTTCCACATGCTGTTTTAAGATGGTTAATACAGTTCAAAATAAAGAATGAAAAAAAATTCACATTTTCATCTGATGTTCTCCAGAAAGAAATGATGCAATGATGTAGGAGTGTTGATTTTATTTTATTTTTTTAAAGTAATCCATAATGAAGGATTTCTACAAAAGAATTATTGAAACATGTTTATGGAGTTTGAAAATGAACGCAATATTTAAGTTACATTTTTTATGAGCTGTAGTGTTTTGCATCCAACTGTGTATTTTCATAGTTTTTAATATTTTCCATTAATTTCTACCTTACAAACATGTACATAATATATAAAAACTTGTACTCTTATTTTAAATTCACATCATATTCACTGCCAGATGTTTCCTGAGGTGATATAATTATTCATGCTCAAAAGATATTTTTTCCCTGAATTGTTTTGATTTTCGCAGCAAATGTGCATATGMTGAACACTGAACTATGGCTGCACAATTTTATATATATATATATATAAATAAATTTAAACTGCAACATTTAACTATAAAATCATTTTGTACTCAATTTATCTAGGCTAATGGTAAATAATTAGATAAATGCAGGGAAGTGGATTTCAATGTTACTCTATTTAATATTTCTTATTATGACTTTAGAATTACTGCTTTTGAAAGCCATTTTGGGTCCAAAATAAAAGTCATGTGTTATTTTAAGTAAGGAAACTGGTTATAGATCCAGGCTTTTGAACCACACTATAGAAATTCTCTCATGCTCTCAATGTGTGAAAACTTTCTGTAAAAAAAAAGAAAAAAAAGGGTTCACATTTGAATTGTTCATGCTCTTTATTGGGACTGTACAAAATCCTGTTTTCCCCAAAAATACACCAACAATTTAGTTAATTTAGTAATAAATTAATCAATAAATGTGGCATCAATATGCACAGTGTAGCATGAAATTCAATTCCTTAAAAAAAAAAAAAAAAAGAGGAAAAAGTCTCTCCCAGAAAAATCTCTAACACACTTAAATTTTGGCAGCAATTAATAGTCTATAAAGAGAAAAAGGGCATGTGTGATCTTTCACAAATTTAAACAAGTTTGTGATATATGCACAAAAAATGGCAAAGACTATAATAGTAATCAAAGAAAGCTGCAGCACAGGATGGAAATTTCAAAGCAAACATCTGAACCTTTGGCAATTCTAATACTGCAGCATTCACTGCAAAGCGTGTGTACAGAGATGGTTAAAATTATGGTGGGATACGAACCAAACACCAGTGCCATCTTCATCTGCTAAAAAGTTTTCCTTCGTGAGAAATAGATGTAAAAAAAAAAAAAACATAACTAAAGTAACTACTGTATATGGAGAACAAAAAGTCACACAAAAAAAAAATCTAACTCATGTAAGGGCAAAGATTCTGCTGATAAATTAAAAAGAAAAAAATATACATAAATAATCAAATGTTTCAGTTCCATTCAACCCAAAGTTAGAAAGTTTAGTGTGCATGCAAAAATAAAAAAAACACAAAAACAAATACTTGATGTTTGATTCACTAATATTCCGGGTATTTAGGCTTCTTCCACTTTAGAGGAATCCTGACTCAGCCATAAAGAACCTGCCAGAATCTGATCTTAACATATAACCTTTTGTTTTCTTAATAAGAAAATGTAAAATAGTGTCTAAAACAAATTTGAGAAAGTGTTCTATTTAAACCAGGAGAATATCTGACACCTTATTATTCTGTTAAGGCTCACTGAATCTTCAGGGCATTTCAAAAGGAAGCATCATTACTGCACACTTCTGCACCCCCACTTACAAAGTCCACACCTACTGTAAAGTCCACGGTTTTTGTGCTTTTCTATAGTGCTAAACTTCTACAGAATCCTTCAGCAGTGCAGAAGGATCATCCTTTTGCTCAGATATTCAAGGTGTTAAGCACACTGACATGGTCATGACCAGATGCAAAGGGCTGAGGTGGTGTTGGTTTCTCTCCCTGCGCCGCTGTGCCAGCCGTGACCTGGAGAGGCAAGACAGAGAGAGCAAGCTCGGAGATGCGGAGCGGAGCACCGAGTGACGGATRCCAAACGAGTTCCTGGCCTTCTCCTCCATCACTTCCTGCTGAACGAGGTGACAGTTCATGGCCACCACTTGAGCGGTGAAGCACGTAAGGTCCTGGACACTTGACAGCCTGGGAGAAAACAAGACTTGTATTTCTTTACAACATTTTCTCCAAATGTTTAGCTTTTTCTCCATGTTAAAGAATCAACAGGTTGTTGTTCAATAGGCAAATTTTAAGAATGCTAGTTACACAAGTCACAGTGGCGCTGTGAACATTGGTTAAAGCAAAGAGTCTTTGTTGCATGTTTTTCATAGAAGCTTAAACGAACCGAGAACTGAACCCTGAGGAACACCAAGAATGAAATTCTTCTCTGGATCGCAGAGCAGCTTTTACAAGGGGAGTTTCAAATAAAAGCAGAAATTTGGATTGTGCAGAACACTTAGGAGAGTAAAAACGCCCTTTATTTTATATAATATAATATTTATATTATATAACCCCCTGCTAATACACTTATCCGACCATTTCACTACCACTTGGATACCATCAAAGTAGAAAGTTTTGGCTTTGAACGATGTCAGCACTGTACAAGTAATGTGGCAATAACTCCCAGCCGAGTTTGTGCAGCGGAGATTCTCATCACTGTACTGTGCTTCAAGTGTTCTGTAAATGTCAATTAACTTTTACGTCTTCATTCACCAGACATTTCATCATAATTTTTAATTATTGAACATCTTAAGACCGTTAAAATTAATCAAATATCAGGACATGAACTCACCTTGAATGTAGTGTGAGTGCTGCGTATTGGGCACACTGGCAGGAAGAAGAAAACAAAAAAAAAGAAATATACAAGCAATTAGACTGGAAAACAGATGAACACTAGTGTATAATTACCCAGTCTGTAAATAGTGCCAGTCTGTGGTTACCTAAAGCCTTACAGTAGGAATACTTGGAATGTTCTGCATCTTAAAAGGAGACCACGTTTATCCAGTGCAAAAACAACTTCTCTATGTAGCTTTCTATAGCTAACTAGTGAACAAGCTAATGTTTAAAAATGGCAAAAATATTTACGAAAGAAAGACAGGATAATCATACACGGTACTATATTAGTTTACTCCAGCTATGTTTGTAAGGGTCTTCTAGGATCCACCTTGTGAGTGAGACCAACTGCTGTGAAGGTCAGGTAGGATAACCTTATCTAAATGGCATTTTAATAAAAGAACTAGTGTTGATAATGATCTTAAGCTACCAATAAATATCAGAAGTTATAAAGTGAGACTGAGCGCTTCAAAATTAGCATGACATTAGCACATCCTTAACATTACAAATAAGCCAACACTCTGCAGTGACGTAGAGTGTTCAGCTCCACTGCATGCATTTATCCATACTATGTAGATGATATAGTCATGGTGGAACTCACCCCCTGTACCCACGGGTGCTGCAGGACCTGCTCCGCACTCAGCCGCTGCTTAGCATTGCACACTAACAGTTTGGAAACGAGATCTTTGGCCTCTGCAGAGATGTAAGCCCAGTCCTTAGCAGGAAAGTCATAATTTCCTTCCTGAATGCTCTCAAAAAGCATGCTCTATCAAAAAAAATTATAAATAGTAAAAGGTGCTTTAGAAAGATTTCCATACCACAATGCTGTAGTCTATTTGATTTTTGTTGGCTGCAAGGTGTGCATTAGTTTTCTATAAGATGTTCTCTTATTTTAAATTATAGGCATAGCTGTTGCATACATCCGCGTTTATCAAATCACATTTCTGATTTTACCCACCTGGCAGTCATAACATGGTTCCCCTTGATCCCAGCCACACCCGCTCCCACAGTGACCTGTGAAGGGTGGAGATCCACTAAGCAGGATGTAGAGGACGACACCAAGACTCCAGAGATCACAGCGTTTATCGTAAACGTTGATTTCCTCATTAAACGCCTCCACCACCTCAGGGGCCATGTACTCTGCCGAGCCACACTGAAAAACAACAGAGCTAAATATATTTCTACAATACTCCAAAATATAAGCTGGGGTCAGACTGCAGGGTCAGCCATGATACTCCAAGGCCTGGAGCAAGGAGAGCCTCAACCCCAAGAGGTGCCACTGCTTTAGTTATAATTCATAGATGTGTTTATGTTGCATGTATTGTAGAACATTAACACTCATTTTTAAAAAATGAAAAAAATAAAAAAAATAAATCTCTCAAACCCCAGATTTTCTGCCGGCCTGTCTTTGGTACTTACTGGAGTGAGGAGCTGTGGACTGGAGATCAGGTGACTGTCGCTGCTCAGCTTCATCCCACTGCCCAGATCAAAGTCACAGATCTTCACAGGATACATCTGCAGAAAAAAAAAAAAAGAGCAACAGGGAATCAGTAATAAACTAAATCAGTCAGACCTACAGATGATAAATTCATCCTGAACAACCTGAAAAAACTGATGACTTTTTACCAATGATTTTTTTTTTTTTTTTTTTTATTAAAGCTTAAACTTATTCCAATGTCTTCCTCTATTTTCACTTTGGTTAACATTTTCCTACATTACCCAAAAAACTTGGCTAATGGGCATTGGGGGCTCAGTGGTAGGTTCCTCGCCTGCCATGCCGAAAGCTCAGGTTCAATTCCCACCCAGGGCCCACTGGATGCAATGCCCAAGCCTGGATAAAATGTGTCAGGAATCGCGTAAAAAATAAAATCGTGTTAGGAAGGGCGTCCGGCATAAAACCTGTGCCAAGTTGTGTGCGGATTCTCTGTTGTGGTGACCCCGACGGGATCAGCCAAAGTCCAACAACAGCCCACAATACTTGGCTTATGGTTTACTACTAATAGTGTTGCAGCCCTCTCTTAAATTTTAATTTAACTACAGAGTGTGATGTGGTGGCGATTTAGTCCGTTAACCTGTGCAGTTTTCATCACCATTGAAAACACACTGTTCAAGCACATCTGCATCCAAAGCTTCAACTCTTACACTATAAACTAGCAGAATCGCTAATGTAACCGTCATAGACGCAGGGCATGCTGGGAGTTTCGAGTCCCAGAAACAATCGCACCAAAGTCTCAACTATTTCTATACTGGATTTCTCATAATTACTTTTTATTCTTTTGTTTTTAGAAGCCAGAAACTTTACAAATTTTCTCCTAATGAATCACAGATTTACACAGCAACACTCAAAGCAGTACCAACACTTGACAAACATTTCATTAGAAACATTCATGCGTTTTAAAGTGTTTTCCGTCTAAGAATGTGTGTGTATACAAATGTGTTCTGATACACACTCACCCTGTCACTGCGCTCACAGAGGATATTCTCAGGCTTCAGGTCTCTATGCGCCATTCCTGCATCACAGTCACATGACTAATAACACTTTTTTTTGATAATATATTAATTATCAAGGTAAAATAAGGTAAATTTTTAGTATTGAATTAAAGAAAGAATATATTTAAAATAAKGTATTATTTAATGCTATAAATAATATAAATAACACTTTTCAGTAACTATAATCCTGTTTAGGGTAATGGTGTTATAATAATAAACATTTAATATAAAATTAAATAAAAAAAATAGAACAAACAAAAATAGTTAAAATAAAAATAAATTAAATATATTTTCAGTCACCATTTTATTCTGGCCAGGGTTATAAACAAAAATAAAAAGAATACTTTAATATTAAGTAAATTAATAATGAATAAAGCCAAAATAAAATATAGGAAATTAATAGCAAATATATAATTTGTATAGATAGAATAAAAAATAAAACTACATCTATAATACTATACTAAAAATATTTTTCCAGTAAGCATTTTAATTAATAAACATAGATATTTTTTATTGTTAGTAACCATTATATTCTGATCAGGTTCATGTTGTAAATGAAATACTTAAAAGTTAATTCACAGTTTTAAACAATGCACAGTAGCTTTTAGATTGTTATTCAACAGTTTATTCACTTCCATTTCTCTTCATGCCTTATGAACAGCCTCTTCATTTCTACACTTCGTGTTCCAGCGAGTGTCACAGTGAGAATCAGGGCTGAATGTGGGCGTGATGTGAATCAGACACCGGTGCTGACTGACCTTTACTGTGCAGGAAGTGTAAAGCACTGGCGATGTCGTGCACCACGGCACTGACTTCCTGTTCGCTAAAACTCTGCCTTCTGTGGATGTGTGTCAAAACTGAACCTAGAAAAACCACAAATCATGTCTGAAAACCAGATCCATAAAGATACGGGTCAAAGTGAAGACGAAACAGACTGATGAACCTCCTCTGAGCTTCTCGAACACCAAGTAGAATCTGTCGTCTTCTTCAAAAAACTCCACCAGCTCCAGAATGTTTCTGCAGGGACAGAAGGAGCTTCATACAAAACCACAGCTGATGGATGAGAAAAGAATAAAACACAGCTCTAAATAACCGCTCACTCACAAGCTTTAATTTCTCTCTCTATCATAACTGATGTAACAAAAACAAACAAAAAACAACATTAGTCGGTCATGTTCCTGAGAAACCATTACTCCTTTCTCCTGACACTGGAGACTCCTTCCATGAATGCAAAATAATCTACTTACAGAAAACTCGATCATAAAAAACATTACATCTGAATTAATTGTTGCTATGGAAACAAGCACATTAATATAAACCTGTGCTACTCTCAGAGCTGCTGGTATGGAAAATAAACACCTTGCGACCAATCAGAACGCAAAATTCATTAATTAACGCAGTCATCCAAAATTAAAATGAAAAAAATATATATTGGCAATAAATCTAGTGTGAGATATGAGCCTGTAGGCTTGCCGTACCTGTGGCCTTGGCACTGATAGAGAATCTCAACCTCTCTAAAAACACGACTGCGCCTTAGTCCTGGCCTCTTCTTAATAATCTACAGAATACACACACACTTCACAAAGTAAAGAACTTGGACTAATTATTAAAAGCATATTTTATATA
>QMIH01000524.1:362862-374760 GCA_003987875.1 Clarias batrachus
CACACACACACACACACACACACACACACACACACGAGGAGGATCAGATTCAGGGTGGACCCAGGCCAAAATAATAAACTAAATGGTATTTATATTTAGTAGCTAGATTACCTGCAAAAAAATAACACAAACATTTTCAAGACATTCGCAAATTTTCCTGAAGAATTTTTTGCTACCCTTTGGGAATTCATCTTCCTCTTATTGACTGCAAGCTGGCCACGCCCTGATGCAACAAAGCAGGCCGAAATCATGATGGTTCCTTCACCATACCTTTTTACGCAAGATACAGTGCTGCATGTTCTTCCCAAATTGTTTAATCTTATTTTCATCAGTGCACAAAACATTTTGCCCATACCACTGTGGAGTGTCAATGTGACCTGCAGCAATGTTTCATTTTAGTAAGCAGCGGCTTCCTTTGTGGTGTCCTGACATGACACCCTGTTTCTTCAATGTTACACCTACTGACTCATGAACACGGATGTTATGCAGTTCCAGTGATGCATTTAAATCTTTGGCTGTCACTCAGAGTTGTGTGTTTACTTATGTATTTTAACTGGGTGCACACTTTTTTTTTGTAGAGTAGCCTCAGTCCCAAAGTGTTTCCATTGGCCTAACTGTAGACCGGTGATTTCATAAATGTCTTTGAATTCACTTAGTAACCCTTTCCAACGTTATGTAAATCAACAATTCTTGATCATACATCCTCTGAAAGCTCTTTTTGGTGAGGCGTGGCTCACATTATCATATTCTTCTTGTGCAGAGAAAACTCGATAACTTTAAGTGGTTTTTATTAGTCAAAGTAACATCTACAAAACTCATTTTCTTAACAAGACTCCAGGTGTGCTAATACAGTACCTGGGTCCAATTAGCTTTTTTGAGGTCATTAACTCAAGGATTCACATATTTTATGGTTCTTCTCAATAAAGACATAAAAAAAATGCCTGAATGTTTTGTTATTTTATTCACATTATATTTGTCAATACTGACTTAGATGAAGATCAGATCACATTTAATGACAAATTCATGCAGATAAAATAAAAATGAATAAAATAAAAGGTTCACATACCCTTTTTTGCCACTGTATTTACAACAATTCACAATTACTTAATAAAAATCTATATATATAAATATATATATATTTTTTTTTATAAAATCACCTGTGCCACAATTATTGGCACCCCAACATTTCCGATAAAATACCTGAAGCATTTTTTGTCATTTTTAATGTAGTTTATAAAATTTATCAGAGTATGTAGCAACTTTTAATTAACAATTCATGACTTCCTGTTTACTTGTGGTATAAATATGATACTGTATAACACAGGCCTGTTTCTCTTATTCACTCTTCAACATGGAAAAGACAAGAGAACACCTCATTCAAGTAAGGCAGATGTGTGTCGACCTTCATAAGTTCATAAGAAAATAGCCACTCACCTAAACTCGCCCTTATCTACAGTTTGAGGTATCATTAAGAAGTTTAAAACAACTGGAAAAGTAACAAACAAGGCTGGACAAGGACCCACGTTTATCTTGCCACCACTCAAACTGGGGTTGATGGGAAGAGAAGTAAAAAAATCTCACTGTTAGAGAACTGCATCAAAAAATGGCATCTTGAGGTCACAAAGTCTCCATAACAACCATCAGCGCTATCTACAGTACATGCCAGTAAGTATTTGGGAGGCATGCAAGGAAAAAGCCTTTTTTCACCTACAATCACATACATTAACGTTTAGAGTTTGATAGAGCTTTTTGGCATCAAACAGTGCTTAGGTCTGGTGTAAAAACAAAAGATGAGTATGCGGAAAATCACCTCATGCCCACTGTGAAGTATKGTGGAGGATCTGTGATGCTGTGGACCTGTTTCTCTTCCAAAGGTGCTGGGAACCTTGTTAGGGTGCTTGGCAGCATGAACTCTCTGAAACACCAGGACATTTTAAATCAAAAAATGATGTCCTCTGTCAGAAAGCTGAAGATGGGTCATCATTGGGTCTTTCAGCTGGATGATGACCCAAAACGTGTGGTGAAATCTACACAAAAATGGTTCATCAGACACAGAATAAAGTCGTCTCATGGCCATCTCAGTCCTCAGACCTCAACCCAACTGAAAACCTGTGGGCTAAGTTAAAGAGGAGAGTGCATAAGAGAGGACCCAGGACTCTGGATGATCTAGAAAGATTGTGCAAAGAGGAATGGTCAAAGATCCCTCTATTTGTARTCTCCAGTCTTGTGAAACGTTGTAGGAGGAGATTAATTGCTGTCTTGTGGTTGTACAAATTATTAACATCGAGGGTGACAATAATTGTCGCACACATGATTTCATGTAAAAAAAAAAAAAAATTCGTTCCGGAAGTGTGCTCGTACACGAATATAGGACATTGCTCAGTGTAATGATACCTTCAGAAGTCATGAACCTGACACAAGCTAACCTAACATGATAACTGTGTTGTTGAGAAATTAGCTAAATATTAACTCTTTACTGTTGTAATAATGTATAATGTATCTACTCTAGTAATTTAGATGGAAATAAATAATGTTACAGTCTTCCTTATTAGAAACTCACAGACTAAAAAGTTAGCTCCTAACATAATTTGTTCATTTATACCTTTACATAGCTGCTTTCCTATTCTGATTAAACACATTTTAATATCCCGTATATGGTCTTGAATATAATCATCAATCGTAGAGAATGCTAGTTACACAAATACATTCTCGATAGGTCTTTAAATCCTGAAGTTTCTGTTTCTTTAAAGCCATGTCTGTCACTGTCATCCATTAAACAGAACAAGGAAGTTATTTTCCAAAAACAACAAACAAACTTAGTTTCAGTTTGCATTCTGAGTGAGTGAGTGTGAGTACAGGAAAATGGCAGAAGCCGGTATCTCAGTAGATCRGAAAGAGTTCAGCTGTTCAGTGTGTCTGGACACTTTGAAAGATCCGGTGACTACTCCATGTGGCCACAATTACTGTAAGGTGTGTATTAATGGCTTCTGGGATAAAGAGGATGTGAAGGGTGTCTACAGCTGTCCTGAGTGTAGAGAGACTTTCAGTCCAAGACCTGTTCTACGCAGGAACAACATGCTGGCTGAAATGGTGAAGAAACAAAATAAGCCTGAACTTCAAGCTGCTTCTGCTCCTCACTGTTACGCTGGACCTGGAGATGTGGAGTGTGATTTCTGCATCGGAAGAAAACTTAAAGCTGTTAATTCCTGTCTGGTGTGTCAGGCGTCGTACTGTGAAGGTCATCTTCAACCTCACTATCAGTCTCCTGCCTTTAAGAAGCACAAGTTAGTGGAAGTCTGTGCAGAGCTCCAAGAGAAGATCTGCTCTCAGCATGACAAACCGCTCGAGATCTACTGTCGTACTGATCAGAGCTTCATCTGTTCCTTGTGTTCGATGGACGAACATAAAAGTCATGAAACAGTTCCATGTAGAGCAGAAAGAACTGAAAAAGAGGTGAGAACTGGGAATGAATTTTTTAAGACCATAAAACTTTGACACACTCATTAGAGTATTTGACTCATTATTTAATTAGCTTTAGTCAGTTAAAGGATACAAAATCACATTTCAATATGGAAAGACAAAGTAAAGTGAAGTAAATTTTTAGTTATTAACAGTGATGAGTGTTAATAGTAAGGAAGAGTTAAATAAATGTTTTTAAACCACAATCAATGAACTTTATACAAGTGCACAAATTTTTGCTACATATGCATATGTACAATATATGGGTAAAATTGATAAAATTATGTATCAAAATTCTTTTGTGGGGCAATTTATCTATCACTACCATAACTCCAACATATTCATTAATTTATGTTTGTGCTTAAATTCTGCAGTTCCTCTATGATCCCACAGTTACAGGTTCGAAACTATTCAGCACAGTTTTGTGTGGCAAGAGCAAATGATTTTTTTTTAAAAGTCTGTTTAGAAATGTAACTAGTGCATGCCATACCATGGATGTGTGTTTGTTTGTTTGTTTTCCAAGAAACCTGCATTTTGTTCAGGGATGAAGTCCCTAATTTTTTTTAAAGTTAGACAGCCATTGGTTAGGAAAACAGGCAAGAGCAACAAAGTGTGAAGGAGCCTGAGAAGGAGAGCCTGTGATCCTCCTCAGTGTTTCTGATGGCCAGTGATATCATCTCTGATAGATCAGGGTAGACAGTGTGGCTGCATTTCCATGGTGCTACGTAAAAACCACACAAAACTACACTTAATTAAAATAGACTACAACACAGGACTACATAATGTACATGTGTGCAAACAGCAAGAACAATTGTCCCACTGAGCTTTTGAATGATGAAATGTATGTCATGCATGTATGGTCTCAGAATGAGCTAAAGGAAGAGCAACGGAAATCCGAGCAGAGGATCCAAGAGAAGGAGAAGGAGGTGCAGGAGCTGAAACGGGCTGTAGATACTATTAAGGTGAGGAGAGAGAGATTCTACTAATCATGTGTACACATACATACAGAGAGAGAGAGAGAGCGATAGGGAGAGCTTATGTTCATGGAGAGTATTTTTTTCGTGTGTGTGTGTTTTTGTGTCTAAATAGACACGTTCACAGGCAGCAGTAGAGGAAAGTGAGATCATCTTTACTGAGCTGATCAGCCTTATGGAGAAAAAGCGCTCGGAGGTGACGGAGCTGATCAGAGCTCAGGAGAAAGCTGAACTGAGTCGAGCTGAACGACTCCTGAAGCAACTGGAGCAGGAGATTGCTGATCTTAAGAGGAGAGTCACTGAGCTGGAGCAGCTTTCACACACACACGATCACATCCACTTCCTCCAGGTAACACTCACTGTCTGATCTACAGAGGGCGCTGTTCCTCACAAAGTTTCCTCCTAAAAGCTCATTACAGCAACAAGAAATGTTCCTGTCTGAGAACACAAGTGTGTCTTTGGTCTGATTCAGTCTGAGATTCATTCGTTCCTCTCCTCCACTTTTCTCCTTCTCTATGATGTGTTTCCTCTCTGTAGAGTTTCCCGTCTCTCTGTGTTTCTCCTGGATGTGAGGACTCACTATACACTGTCAACCTACATCACACACTTGATGAAATGAGGGAATCTCTCTCAGAGATGAAAAGACAAGTCGAGCAAATTCATCCACAAGGTAAACATTTTTCTGTATCACAGTAAAAAAAAAAAAAAGATTACCCATAAAATTCATCTCACAGAAATAAGAAGGAAACCGGAACATATGATGGCTTAATGTAGGTTTAATTTAAAGAAAAGAAGAGAAGATCTGAACATCTGAAACAGAGCTGATGCTTATATCTCTGTCTCTATTTTATCTCCACAGCTGTAGCATTATTTCAGATCTTACCTTCACAGCTGAAAAGCAGACAGGATTTTCTGCAATGTAAGCGTAAACACACACACACGCACACACACACACACACACACACACAAATGTCACCAGTCTTTAACTGATGACCGTTGTTAGGTGATATATACACATCTTTGTTTTGCATATAATTCTGGTATATTTGTACCCGAGGTCGGAGATTTAATATTTAAAATATCTAAATATTTCGGGCAGGAGGACAGGAACACAGACGGGTGTCTCACACACTCACTTCAAACCCTTGATTAACATGTAACCTGTGATCATTTTACTGTTTTAGATTTTAAAACTCTGACTCTGGATCCCAACACAGCAAATGTTGACCTTATTCTGTCTGAGGAGAACAGATCAGTGAAACGCAGTGAGACACGACAGCAATACTCTGATCATCCAGAGAGATTTGACTTCTGGGAGCAGGTGTTGTGTAAGGAGAGTGTGTGTGGACGCTGTTACTGGGAGGTGGAGTGGAATGATAATGTGTACATATCAGTCTCTTATAAAGAGATCAGCAGGAAAGGAAAGGGTCATGACTGTTGGTTTGGATTCAACAGTCAGTCCTGGAGTCTGGTGTGTTATCCGTCCTCCGTCTCTTTCAGACACAATAATGTTAGCACACAGATCAAAACTCCAGCCTCCTCCAGAATCGGAGTGTATGTGGATCACAGTGCAGGAACTCTGTCCTTCTACAGCATCTCTGACACGATGAGTCTCCTCCACACAGTGCACACCACATTCACTCAGCCTCTGTACGCTGGGTTCAAGGTATTCAGAAATGACTCAACTGTGAGATTATGTGACTCAAATTAAGTGTTAGTAAAAGGCAGAGCCAGTCTGTCCAACAGGCAATACAGGCCGTCGCCTAGGGCTCCGCCTTACAACAAGGGCCTCGCACATGTCATTAAAAGTATTTCCTTTTCAACACAATAGAACGTGACTATATAAATCAGAATCAGGCTAAATACAGCAGATTTCGAGACCGAGCATAATCTGTTTCTCTTCATTGTTGCAGTCACACTTTTATTGTGGTACAGTTTGCTCATAGAGATGGTTTGAGTCTGTAGGTGTTTGATATTTTAATATGACAATTATTTTTAGAATTAAATATTAAACATAAATAGAGATGTTTATGTTACAAATGTTTATGTCTGAGATTCCTTTTAGTATTTATTTCAAGAAAAAAAACAGACTTTTTATACACAATCTTAATTGTAGACATTGAAATGATCTCGCCAAGTCCTTGTAACAAAATATTTTTTATAGATTAATAAATTACTAATAAATAAGTAATCTTTTAATAAAGAATGTAGGATGTTTCCAAAAGTAATTAAATGTAATCTAACATTATCATATATTATCCTGTATTCATTATTACAAATGTTAACAGTTTCTAAAAATTCTGGTTAGGCTTTGGCAAACACTATTTGATTTTTAAATAAAGTTTACTCAAACTGCTGTGTCTTCTTGTGCTACTGCTGGTGGAAACACAAAAGCCTTTTTTTTTTTTTTTACATTTTATATCTTTATCCATTTTATGGTTAAGGGTCTGATTAACATTCACTGCTCTCTAAATCTTTCAATCCCTTCCCTCATATCACTTCAAAAAATAATACTCAATTATGACAGAATGCTAACCTCTCGCAGCCGGAGGTATAGAGAGAGCTGATTGGCCGAGCTCTCTCAGAGGGGAGGGATGAGAGGTACTTAGCGCTCCCACATTAATCACGGCTCTACAGCCAGTCAGGGGCGTCTGTGAGCTCACGCGAGCGGAAGGAGCGGATAGCGCCGTCCTCCGAGTGTGTGACTCCGCCCCCAACATTGCGCGAGCGAGCAGTTCGAAAAGATGCGGTCGGCTGGCGTCGCGTGGTTTCGGAGGAAACACGTGATAGTCTTCGGCCCTCCCGGCTGAGTGGTAGTAGTAGCCTTAAAGTGGGAGCCCCCTAGTGACGGGGAGGAATTGGACACGACTAAATTAGGGAGAAAATCGGGGAAAAATCAAAAAGAAAAAAAAAAAATTATGACAGAATGCACAAATAAGTTTTTACTTCCTTTTAAAGTTGAATTTCTTTTAAATAGGTAGATTATCAAAAAAAAAAAAAAATTCAGGCACTTTTTTAATAACTCATAAAAATGAACCCGTGGCCATTTTTAATGACCAACTTTAAACTGTTACTGTATCTTGTAGTATCTCAAGTTATAACTTGAGTTGTGTTAAATTACACTGATGGAACATTCTTTAGGAAAACCTTCCCATCTCTTTCTATAAAAGCACCACAGGTAATGGTACATGTGATTGCTGTCCCCAAGCTTTTACTTGCTGTCACTTCTAAACTAACACAAAATTGCATTACTTCATACTGTAGGAGGAAACTGAAGTACCTGGAGGAAACTCACCAAGCACAGGGAGAACATTCAAACTCCATGAGCATAGATGTGAGGTGAGAATTGAACCCCAACCTTGGAGGCCACAGTGGAAACCATTACATCATTGTGCTGCTCCAAATGCCATCAGTGTATATCAGAGGCAATGAACTAGCCTTGCTGTTCCAGATGCTTTCAGATGCGGCTGCATGTTATAATGAAGTTCACAGGTGACTTTTTTAAACTTGCTTTGACATGCAGTTCACATTTATAGCGGTTTGAGCATAACACTTTGAAGCTGATTTGTTTGGGCAGAGCGTCCAGCTAGGAAGATGAAAAACCCTCACAGACTAAAGAACTAAAGTGATGCTGCATCACTCTCTTTAGGCAGGGATCATGCAATGTTAAAAGCCCACTGCACTGCTATCAGGTGGTGAACAAACTGCATTGTGGGTAATGTGTATTTTTCACTTAATAAACTAAATTAGTATATTACAAATCAGACGGTTGGGGGAAAATGTTAGAGAGACCAGATTAAGGTGGTTTTGACATGTGCAGAGGAGGGAAGAGAAGTATATTGGGAGGAGAATGTTAGTGATGGAGCAGCCAGGCAGGAAGAGAAGGCGGCGGCCCAAAAGGAGGTTTATGGATGCAGGGGGTTGGAGTGACAAAGGACGATGTGGTAGACAGGATTAGATGGAGACAAATGGTCCGCTGTGGCGGCCGCTATCGGGAGCAGTTAAGAGAAGCAAAAAAAGCAAATAATACAAACAAATAAACAAAATACTTTAGAAATGCCACGCATGGACTGCTCAGAGGTCTGATTATAGTCCTTGTTAGGGTGTGAAGTTTTCTTTCTGACAGCTGACACTGACAACATATAAATGTTATGTTGTTTATGTGTTGTTGATGCATTAAAATCTATGCTGTGTGTTACTGATTACATATAATGAAGACGGAAAGGGGAAAAAAAAAGAAAAGAAAATGTGGCTGGACAAGCAACATTCTTCCCACTTGCATTTGGTTGGCTGGTTGCTCATTGATTGTCCTATCATGGGACAGTGGAGGACTATATAAAGTGGTTGGTAAGGTGGTTTGGTGTCACAAGCCCCGTCCACTCATTTTCATTGTCACATTTAGTTGTCATCCAGGATGGGCTATCAAAGAAGCCTTGTGGCTGGCACTTGGCTGAGGTTGCTCCTGTTCAATCTGAGCGCCAAGTGATTAGATTAGCTTGGCGTCGCTACGTTTGTGACGTCCCATGATGGATGCTACGTGGGAATCAATATCGTAAGATGCTGCTGTTTTGTTTCAGTGTTTTGCTTTGTTTGGTTTTGTTTTTATTTAAAGCTTTGCTTTAAAGCTCTGTTTCACTTTGGAGTTTTATTTGTCTGCTGTTTTGTTTTAAAGCTTTGTTTTGTTTTTAGGTTTTGTTTTATTTTTCTTTTGCTTTCCATAATTTTTTTTTGTTTTGTTTTTTGCCATAAATCGTTGCTCGTGTTCGCTCAGAGTTTGTGAATGATTGTGTGATTGGGTACCCTCGGGGTTTGTATGAGGCGCTGTAAAGGGCTTAAATTAAACTTCACTCATGCAAACGCACATGAAACACTTGAATACACATATACAGGTATAATGTACAGTTTAATCTAACATCATCTTCTCTTCTTCAGCTTAAATGATAGATAGATAGATAGATGTAATAGATAACTAGGTGTTTCTTGCTGTCTGTGATCTTTTCCGTAAGATATGTAATATTTTTTTACATTGTACAATCTGAGCGATAAGGGCTCATCTACATCTTCTGAAATTTTAGGATTTCGTGAAATGAATATCATATTTGGAAAACAGCTACAACATCCTCAAGCATTACACACATCCACTGATTTGACTATACCTTTGAAAGGTCTATGACTGGTGAAGAATTTGTTTTCCCCCAGAATTGTTCTGCCTTATTGGAAATTTTGTGTTTTATCCTGAACTTTTACTACCTCTTACATTATTACTGAAGTACACTGAAATTACTTTCTGGACTGTTCTTTAGAATAATTTTTCATCTATCTTCTTCTTCTTTCGGCTGTTCCCGCTAAGGTTCGCCGCAGCAGACCATTTGTCTCCATCTAACTCTGACGCCACTTCCACTTCTCCTCCTGCCCTACAGCTTCATTCCCAACCTTCTCCTCCTGATATACCCCTCATCCTTCATCTGCACATGTCCAAACCATCTTAATCCAGCCTCTCTAACTTTGTCCCCAAACCATCCTACCTGCACTGTCCCTCTAATATACTCATTCCTAATCCTGTCCATTCTTGTCTCCCCCAAAGCAAATCACTGCATCTTCTGCCACCTCCAGTTCTGTCTTTTTGTTAGCGGCAACATCTCCAAACAGTACAACATTGCTGGTCTCACTACCGTCCTGTAAACCTCCCCTTTCATTCTTGTCGATACCTTTCTATCACAGATCACTCCTGCTACTCTTCTCCACCCATTTCACCCCGCACTCTCTTCTTCACTTCTCTACCACACCACCATTGCTTTGCACAGTTGAGCCAACACAGTATCTCACCGCGAGTCAAACCGCATAGGTGAGATAGGGGTATAAATATTTAAACTCCTCTGGCTTCCCTTCTTCTATTCCTTGCAACTGCACCTTTCCCCCACTCTCTCCCCTACTGTTGGAGTACTGGGTTAACCTACAAGGGTATAACAAAGAACATCTAACAAAGGCTATTCTTAAAGAGTGCTGGGAACATAATAAAGTGAATGTACACAGCTTCGGATAGGGGACGCTAAAGCAAAAAGCCTAGGACTCCATAAGCTCAACATCAGTCTCTCTGTACCTCTGCGCTGCACCCCACCATGGACACTGATAACGCCACCAATAGACGCAAGTCTAAAACAAACAAAAAAATAAGGACAAGGGGGGAACAGGGGCAGTATTTATACATCTCATAGTATAAAGTATCAGCTAAAGAAAGAATAACAGACCAACTATCAGTATACACTTCTGAACTAATAGGAATACAAATGGTACTTGAATGGGTGGAGAAGAACTACTGAGGAGAGACAATAATAGCATCAGTCAACATGTCAGCCATAACTAGCCTAGAAACAGGAAACTCATGCGGACAGGACATTCGATTTAATATACTGCAAACAGTTACAGGATTATACTAGAAGGGTGTAAGGATCTTGTGGGTATCAGCACACGTAGGGGTAAAAGGAAATGAAGAAGCAGATAAACTCTCCAAACAAGCACTCAAAAGCAAAAATGCCCAAATAAAAATCACAATAACCAGAACAAAATATGACAAGAATATGCATAAAATTAAAAAACATTGAAAGAAAAAAAAAGGGAAAGTATGGGGCAGAAACAGAAAAGAGGAAATAATCATAGGTCGAATAATATAAGGACACACAGGACTAAATCAAAGTCTTAAGATAATAGGCAAAAATAAACTAGACAAATAGAGACAGTAACACATACAGTATATTAACAAACTGTAAAAGATACGACAAAGAAGGACAGGACGTCTGAAAAACCATGCGAGAGGAAGGAGTAGAAATGACAACAGAACACATACTAGGGAGGATGAACTGGAAAATACTTTAATTAAATATCTAAACGAAACTGGCCCAGTAGACAGAATCTAAGATAAGGAAGTTTAATCTTTTTTTTTATTTTTTTGCTGTCAATCTGATGCTCCACACTCCAGCAGGTGGCGGTAATCCACCAATAAGGAGACGAAAAAGGAGGCGTGTCAGCGAGTTGTTCCTGGACAAGTCAGGCATAGCAATGGGAAGTTTGAATCATTTTAGTGACTCGGTTCATCAAAATGAACGAATCTTTTTTTTTTTTTTTTGAGTCATTCCTTGTTTTGATCAGAAATAAATGTTACAATTTCAATAAACAGAACCCCAACACGTCTACATATAAAATTTTTGGCTATAGTTCCAGTAATGAAAATGTTACAATGACGCTAAGGACATATTATTATAAACAGAATGAGCAGCTCACCTTCATATCTTCTAGTCTGAGTCGTTCGTTCATTTGAATCTATTGCAAATGCATAGCGTCTGTGGGAGTCACGTGGCAAGAGAACGACCGACTCGTTCTCGAACATTCGTTGAGAACCGTTTAATTCTGTTTAGAGGGAGGGCCAAGATGGCGACTGAGTAACACTTAGGTGCCGAAGCTCTGCATC
>QMIH01000525.1:0-22277 GCA_003987875.1 Clarias batrachus
CACACACACACACACACACACACACACACCGGAGGCGAGATTCGATCCCCCAGCCTGCGAGCTGTGCTGCGACATGGATAACCACAGAGCCACCACGCTGCTTTAAATAAACCTCTCTGTTTAAATTCACACGGCCAGGCTGTTACTTTTACAGATGTGTATAAAAATTTGAAAAAAAAAAAAAAAAGCGTAGATTATGATTGGCTGATAGTTTTACAGCAAAAAAAAAAGACTTTTAAGTTACAATTTAATGGGAATTAAACATTATATTCCCTTTTAACTCACCGTTTCTTCCCCATGACGTCAACAAACTGATAAAACTAGACATGTATACATATATTTTATTCTTTTATTCTATTTTTAATTGATATCTGATTTATTATTATTATTAATATTATTATTATGGGAAAAACTGTGACATGAAACAACTGACATAAATTCAATGGAATGACTTACTGTAAGTCGCAGTGATTTTCTTTTTACTCTCTTGTTCTGTCTCTGTCTCTAGCCACGTCTCTCGTTTCTCTTTTCTGTTCCCGTCTGCCTTTTGCTGTCTCTCATTTCCCATGTCTTTCTCTGTTCATATCCTTCTTTTCCCATATCTCTCTCTGTGCCTGTCTACCTTTCCTGTCTATCTCAGTACTTGTCTCTCTTATACTGTCTCTCTTTGTTCTTGTCTCTTTTTGCTCTCTTTCACCATCCCTGTCTCTCATTTGCTGTGTCTCTCTTTCCCTGTCTTTCTTCTTTTGTCTCTCCTTTCCAAGATCTTTTTCAGTACATATCTCTCCTTCCCATATCTCTCTCTCTCTCTGTGCCAGTCTACCTTTTTGTCACTGTCTCTCTTTGTGCGCTCTCTTTCTCTACCCCTGTCTCTCATTTGTTGCGTCTCTCTCTCTCTCTCTCTCTCTCTCTCCCCGTATTTCTTCTGTTGTCTTTTTCCCTGTCTCTCCTTTCCAATGTCTCTCTCTGCACCCGTCTCATTTTTCCTGTCTTCCTTAGTCCCACTCTCTCTCTCTCTGTCCCCGTCTGTCATTTGCTGTGTCTTTTTTCTTTCTTTGTCTCTCTTTCCCCATGTCTCTCTCTCTCTCTCTCTCTTTCTCTCTCTGTCTGTTTTTTCTTTGTCTTTCTCAGTTCCTGTCTCTTGTTTCCCTCTCTTACTCATCATGGTTGTTTCTTTATTTAAAAATAAACCGCAAATGTCTCGATATGGAACATACAGGAAATATTTAACTTGACCTTAACGTGACGTTTGTAACATTTTGCAAAATGATGAAAATAAAAGAATGACAACGAAATAGTTATTTGTTTATTAGTATAATTCTTTGCACAGTGTCTACCTTAAATTTTGTTTGCAAAATCTTAATTTAGCCAATATGTTCAGTAAATTACCTAGCACATCAATCATCTAAAAGATTTCATTGAATTCTATCTAAACCTTTAACCTTAGCTTAATATTATTGGGCGTCATTTTTTTTTTTTTTTTAGTATATTTTATCGCATGTTGTACTACAGTACATATGGTTGCCCGCTGCGACGAATAAAATAATAAAAAATCAGGATGTTGTGCTTTTTTTACAGTATCTTGAATTTCAAATATTCAAATCAGTCGATGATGTCATCTCGGGATTTCCGAAAATCTGCCTGAAAGCGTAAGATTCTCTCTC
This sequence comes from Clarias batrachus, assembly GCA_003987875.1. Lineage (NCBI taxonomy): Eukaryota > Metazoa > Chordata > Actinopteri > Siluriformes > Clariidae > Clarias > Clarias batrachus. The sequence continues at coordinate 1,665 of QMIH01000525.1, forward strand.
CTAGACTCAAGTAAAACGTTTGTACAGCGGACAGTTTGGGGATCGACGCAGTGCTGAAGCAGACCCCCTTCCTCGATCCCCCACTTTGTGTCAAATCTGCCTGGAGGTGGGCCACGTACCCATGGTTCACACGCATCAGCGCAAGAAACACTACGCTAAGCTTTAAACAAAAAAAAACAAAAAAAAGAAAAAGAAAAATACCACAATGCAGCAGAAAGCTGAAGTGACGGATCTTTTCCCCGAGCAGCAGCTCGAGCAGCTTTTACGCAGTTCATCATATGTTCTGTTCCAACATCCATTCTAAAGATTTGCACAGTGACATAAACCGCGTGCATTAGATCCGCCTGTATGCAGAATCCCGCGCCATATGAGCAAACTGGCTGTTTATATATTTGGATATTAGCTCTGTGCAACAAAGGGCAAACGCATATATCATGTCAGACAAGCCTGATTGGATTAATTATGTGTGCGGAAATTCTCTCGGCGTAATTCCCCGCTTGTGTGAATGTCATATTCATGCCGGAGCGTTTTATTTAGAATAATGTAATACTAGTGTGGCGCAGGGTGTTCCTCTGTGCTAAAAATACACACTTTGGTTTGGCATCAGGACGGCGATGGCGATGAGGAGTTTAACAGTAAAGAAGCGCTCGGCCTCCGGTTTAGCCTCATAGAAACTGCGTTGGTGAGAAATCTTCGCTTAAGTCTTCTAAGAGACATTGCAGGAACGTGTCTGTCAGACAGACAGACAGAGAGAGACAAGCAGAAAGACAGTCAGAGAAAAGAAACAAAAGGGAGAGAGAGAGAGAGAGAGAGAGACAACGGTAGAGAAAGGAGGGAGAGAGAGAAAGACAGAGATACAGAGTCATGGAGAGAGACAGAGGGAGGGAGAGAGATGAAGAATAGATGGACATCTAGAGAGAAGGTGAGAGTGAGTAAGAAAGGGACAGACAGACAGACGCAAAGAGAGAGATACAGAGCGCGAGAGAAGGAGAACCCCAGACAAGGAACGAGAACAGATAGCCATATGGAGGGAGGAAGACAGACAGAGAAAGTCTATAAAAGTGAACGTCTATAAAAGAGAGAGACAGGCAGACAAAGAGAACGAAAGATAGAGGGGAAAGAGAGACAGAGGGAGAAATGGAGACAGAATCATGGATGGAGACGGAGATGGACATCTAGAGAGAAGGTGAGAGCGAGGAAGAATGAGACAGACACAGAGAGAGAAATAGAGAAGGAAAAGGTGAGACCTGATGGACAAAGAGGAGGGAGAGAGAGACAGAAAGTAAAGTAAGAGGCAAGAGGGGACAGACATACAGATGGACACGGATAGAGACAAACATGAAAGAGGGAAACAAAAGCAGGAAGGACAGAGATGCTGTACGGTGAGAGACAGAGAGAAGGAAAAAACAACGATGAAGAATAAAGTCATGCAGAGACGGAGAAAGAAAACCGTATAAAGACAGAAAGCGAGACAGAGAGAGTTTGACTTTACTCTTCTAGTTGTCCTGCGTTTGTTTTCCTCCCTCAACATGTCCATAATTTACCCGAAGTTTTCACGCGGCTGACTTTACAAATCTTTCCCGTCTATTCATCTTTAAAAACTTTTCAACCTCTGGATTTCCCGTAAACTGTTTTCACGCCTTACACAAAACATCAATTCTTACTTTTTTTAAAAGAGAGATCAATAATCACAGCTTGAAAACTGTCTGGCGGTGAGACTCGCCCGCCGCTCTGCCAACGCCGCTTGATGAGGCGCAGAGCTTTAGAGCGCGCGGGATTAAATAAATAGCAGTGGTGGGTAAAAGTGTGTGAGGTCTCAGGCGACGCGGGCCGGAGCTGCCAGTTAGGGAACAGAGATGAGGTGAGGAGTGAGACACGTCCCGGGTGATCGTTTCCTCCTCTGTTTCCTGGAGAGACACGTCTGGGAGAAGATGCTAATTGTTTCATCCAGGAACAGCTTGGCCTCTTTCATGAAAACCTCTGAACCGAACGCCGGGGGAAATAAACTCACTCTCTGTCTCTGTGTCTGTGTCTCTCTCCCACCATCACTTTCTTCTGTGTCTCTGTTTTATGTATCGGAGACTGAGACATCAAAAAAAAAAAATTCAAATTTTATTTGTCACATACACAGTCCTACACAGTACGATATGCAGTGAAATGCTTAGAAAATCACTGTGGGTGCCAGACTGATAAGATGAACACCTGTACACCTGCGTCCCCATGCAATTGTCCAATCAACCAATCACAAGGCAGGAGCGAAGTACAGTCGCAGTCTCCCTTTCACTCTCTTTTATTTTGTTGCAGTCTCTTTTTTGCCGTCTCTTTCTCCGTCCATGTCTCTTATTTGATGCGTCTCTCTCTGTCTTTGTCCTTCATTTGATCTCTTTTTCTGTCCTTGTTCTTTTTTAGTCATGCCTCTTTTTATGATCTCTCTCTCTTGCTGTCTCCATCAGTCTTTCTTTTGGTACGTCTCTTTCTGCCCCCGTTTCTTTTTTGTCCCTGATTCTTTTTTCATGTGTCTTTTTCTGTTGTCTCTCCTTTCTCATGTCTCTCTATATATGCATCTCGCTTTTTCCACGTCTCTTCCTGTCCCTGTTCCTCTTTTCCTATGTCTTTCTCTGTCCCTCTTTTCCTTCCTTTCTCTGTTTCTGTTTCTCCTTTCTCATGTCTTTCTCTATACATGTCTCTCTTTCCCCATGTCTCACTCTGTCCTGGTCTCTCTTTTGCGGTGTCTCCATTTTCCCCATCACTCTTCTGCTGTCTCTTTCTCTGCCTAGACTTTATCGTGTCTTTCTTTGTACATGTCTCTCCATCTCTGTCTCTCTTTTCCTGTCTTTCTTCATTCCTGTCACTCTTTTCCATTTCTTTCCTTGTCTCTCTTTTAGTTTGTAAACTAAACTAGACTTGCTATCACTTTATCGTTCCTGTTTTTTTCCCCTATTTCCCTCTGACCTGGGGAAAAAAAAAAAACCCAGAGCGATAAGGAGACAGTAAAAAAGACACAGGGACAGAGAAAGAGACAGTGTTTTCCCCCCATCTCTCCCTGTCCCTATATCTCTTTTGCCATGTCTCTCTCTCTCTCTCGCTATCTGTCTCTCTTTTGCTGTGTCTTCCCTTGTCCCCGTCTCTCTTTTGCTGTCTCTTCCCTTGTCCCCGTCTCTCTTTTGCTGTCTCTTCCCTTGCCCCCGTCTCTCTTTTGCTGTCTCTTCCCTTGCCCCCGTCTCTCTTTTGCTGTCTCTTCCCTTGTCCCCGTCTCTCTTTTGCTGTCTCTTCCCTTGTCCCCGTCTCTCTTTTGCTGTCTCTTCCCTTGTCCCCGTCTATCTTTTGCTGTCTCTTCCCTTGTCCCTGTCAATCTTTTTGCTGGATCTTTCTCTCTCCTGTTCCTTTTCCTGTCTCTCTCCGTCCCCGTCTTCCTTTGGCCGTCTCTTTCTTTATCCACTGCCCTCTTTAGCAGCGTCTCTCAGACCCGTTCTCTCTTTTGCTGTCCTTCTGGTTGGGACATTTCAAAATCTGCCGAGCTCCTGAGATTTTTAAACACACACACACACACACACACACACACACACACACACACACACACAACAAAACAGTAGACGCAATGGAACAAGGAAGAATAATAAATACACCAGTGCCTGGTTGATGAGAGAGATCACACAAGGTTGCTTAGACTGAATAATCACTGAATACAACTGCGATCCACAGAAAAGCATCTCGCAGACATCAGACATGGACTCCAGGATCATGGTGGTGGTGTAACGTTGCAGAGGACGAGTTCCTGGGCTCCATACGTCCGGTGTCTCGTTGTTCGAAAGACAAAGCGTCTCTCATTACCTCATCTCATCTCATAGCAACACCTCTCAGTGTCACAAACTGGTCCTGTGCTGTAACTTCTATGATCATTCCAGTTTTTTTTTTTTCACAGTTTGAGACGTCCTGTCTGGACCTTCTCACACGGTGGAAGCCTTTATTTAATGCCGTTATTTATTTTCTTGACGAGGACGAGTCTGAACCATAAAAACGATTTCTACACTAATACGTGTTTAATTGCTTGCAAACGCTTAAAGGCCGTCAGTAAATTACACTGTGACTCAGTATTAATTATCTCGAGTCACATATTCGCCACGAAATGTTCGGGTGACCTCACTCTTATGAAACACACACACACACACTTGAGGAAACTTCCGGAAGTAATCTGTGTGGGCCGTAATTGCTACACAGCCCTCGGCTCTCGGCGGTTATGTGTCCTGACGTCAAATTAGGCTCTAATGAAAAACAAGTCACAACGAATAAATATCAGGATCAACAGTGCCTCCATCTGCTACACGGCGCAATGAAGAGCGGGAGAGAGACAGACAGATGGAGAGACGGACTGAGAGGAAAATAGAGGGGAGGAGAAAGCGAGAGACAGATGCACAGCAATTCAGAGAGACAGTCAGAGGAATAGAGCAGGAACAGCGAGAGCAAGAAAGACCTGGAGATGGAGAGACGGAGCAAGACAAAGATGCAGAGTGGATGGACAGAGAGACAGAGAAATAATCAGAGGGAAAGAAAAAAGACAGCTCGAAAGACAGTCCGAGAAAACGGGCTGGATCAAGACAGAGAGAGAGAGAGAGAGATGGACAGACACAGAAAGAGACAGACAGAGAAAAGGGAGAGTGTTGAGAGAATGAGACATGGAGAATAGATGAAGGGAGAAATAAATGACAGACAGAGTGGGACAGAGCGAAAGAACAAGACAGAGTGGGACAGAGAATCAAACAGAGAACAAGAAAAAGAGAAAGAGAGGCATGGAAAGAGAAACCAGGGTGGAGAGAGATGGCAAATGAGACAGATAGACAGCATGAGAGAGACAGGAACAAAAAACAAACAAACAAAAAAAACGGAGACTGGTGCACGGAGAGAGAGAACAAACGGGAGACACAGGTATAGAGAGAGACAGGCAGCAAAAGAGAGATAGAAAAGGACAGACTTGGACCAAGAGACTGCAAAAGAGAGACAAGAACAGAGACAGAGTCAGCAAAAAAGAGACATGGACAGAGAACGCAAAAAAAAAAAAAAAAGACAGGGACCGAGACAACAAAAGAGAAATAGGGACAGAGAGAAAAACCGAAGTCAAAAAGTAAAAAAAGAGTGAAGAGACAGACTGATGGAAACAGAGAGACAGGGACAGAGAGAGGGAGAGAGATCTGCCACGTCCCAGTCCTCAATCTGTCTGCTCTCCGAACTGATTTGCCTTCATTCTGACCTTTATTACTTGCATTAGCGAGAGGACATGCGCGCCCACTCGGCAGCTGATGCCGCGGCCGCGCGCCGACTGCACCGCCGCTGGACGTCTGACCGCGGCCCGTCTCGGACGCTCTGGATCAGACACTCTGGCTCAGACGCCGTGCGCGTAAATGAGAGACTTTGCATTTCAGGCATGACGCGAAGAGAACAGCGAATGTGCCTCGAGTAATAAGACTGCAGGACGACTGAGAGGGGTCTGGATCGCTTTAAAACATCATTTCACGGCTTTATACTAAGAAACTGTTTAAATGCGTAACCGTTTCCATAGTAACAAGAGAAGTGTATAGCAGGTGCTTTAATTCATCTACATCTAAGAATAAACAGATTAGCAACGTGTCGAAATTGAACAAGGAGCATGATACACTCTGTAAGAGGGCTTTTTTTTTTGTTTAACACTTATGGAAGGAGTCTCCAGTTCCAGCAGTTTGTAACAGTAGGTAAGGATCGGGACAGAAACAGCTAATGTGTTTCAAAGGCGTTTAAAAGCTGTTGAATGTAGTTATCGATCACTTCAAAGGTCCCCCCCCCCCCCAATCATGTCAGGTGACTTGTTCAGCTCATAGTTCAGGTTGGACATTCTGTATAAAGCACTCCGTGAAACAGTCAAGGGACAACCCTTGTGTCCGAAAAAATTTAACCAATGTGACAAAATGGACATGCAGTTCCTCAAATGACCACTAGGTGAAACCAAAAGTGAGTCTTTGGACACAAAGACAGAGTACCAATCCATTGCAGGGCGCACACACACACACACACACACACACACACACACACACACACAATATGTGCAATTAGGCTACGCTAATTAGCCTAACCTGCATGTTTTTGGACTGTGGGAGGAATCCGGAGTACCCGGAGGAAACCCACCAAGCACGGGGAGAACATTCAAACTCCATGCGAGGCAGGAATTGAACCCATCCCCCGGAGGTGCGAGGCAACAGTGCTAGCCCCTACGCCACCGTGCCACCATTAATAAATGTGGTTTATTACCAGTCATTAATAAACACACTTTTTTTTTTTTTTTTTACATTCATGGAAATAAATCAGCATTTTCAAGAAAATTTCCACTGTTTATTTCAGAGGTGGAGAAACGTCTCTCATTCTGTCTCCTTTTCTCCACCTCTCTCTCTCTCACACACACACACACATACCTAAGCGCTGTAATATTTCCCAACACTGGCGGCGTTCCCTTATTGTGCTCGACTTTAATCTCATCTGAAGGACAGATGATTGTGTAGAAGAGATTAATGATTGGAATAATATCGCCAAGTTGCACCGGTTTGTCGGAATGATGTGAAATTTGCATCTCCTTGCTTCATCCTCCCACGGACCAAAAAAAGGTCACGATGAGCCGTGCTACGAGCTACGCTGCGAACACTCCCTGCGTGTGCTAGCAGAGGTATGCTAAACACGCGATTCTACAATGAGAGTTACAGGAGTCTCTGACTTTCCACTGACCTTTATCGGTTCCTCGTGGTGGAGGAAGAAGAGTTTCAGTGCTGAGCGCCGAGAAATTGTTCAGCGGAAGAAAAAAATAAATAAATAAATAAAAAAACACACACTGTTTGGTAAAGCTAAGGATGTTACTTACAACTTTCTCACTAATCATGATCTCTGGTTTGCACGGTGCTGAGTGAACGGACTGGAAATATTATCTAAATGTTGGTTATAAAGCAGGAAAATAAATGATACCAAATGTAATGGATGTGATGAGAAAAGTCCATAAGCTGAGCTACAGGATGTCTGTGAGAGAGGCGACAGTACTGACAGCCCGTCTCTTAAAAAGGGAGTTTTTCTCAGCAATGTGAAGGGTGTGTGTGTGTGTGTGTGTGTGTGTGTGTGTGTGTGTGTGTGTGTGCGCGCAGGAGGGGGTTGCATATGGGGGGGGTTTGATTGTTTGTGTGTGGAGCGGACTGTTCATAAACCTCCGACCTTTCGCTGTGGAGAGGTCAGAGCGGCTCACTGCACTGCTGACAGACTTTAATATGATGTACTTCCTCCTCCTCCTCCTCTCTGAGAAGCACGCTTGATCTTTCTAAACTTCACAGCAGCATCGAGACGACCAAGCGCATCGTTTCTCTCTTTCGCTGTCACTTTCTATCGCTCGCTATCTCTCCCACACTTATACACACACACACACACACACACACACACACACACACACACACACACACAGTAATGTGAAATGGCAGGCCACCTGAGGTGCTGTCTAAACTCTGACACGGTACGAGAAGCAGAGGAAAACTGGCTGTTACGGAGAAGTATTGTATCTTGTATCCAGATAAGGAAATTTAAAGAGAGGGACACGCTGAGAGATCACGGACAACACCGCGTGACTCCTTACATCACCTCGCCACTGCTGAAAGGCATTCAATACCTCAAACAGCTTTCATCTATTATTATTATTATTAGTATTATCATTATTATTATGCAGTTCAGCTATTTCTTAGGAATCAACCATCAAAAAAAAATGCAAACCAATCCATCAACAAATTAAACAAGCAAACAAAAAGACCCCCATCAAAAACAAAACAATTAAACAACCAACCAGCTAAGCATGTAAACAAACAATCCAAATGAACAACCAACCAACAAAACAAATAACCAACATATTAACCAACCATCTAAATATACAATAATGAAAATGAACAACCAAAAAAATGAAACAACAAATAATAAACCAACAATCAACCAAACAAACAATTGTACATCATCATCTTACATAAAAAACAAAAATGAACAACTAACCGATTAACCACAAAACAAACAAATGGACAACTAACACAAAAATAAACATTACCAACCACAAACATTACAAACAACCAACGAACCAGCCCAGTATTACCCCTCCAAACAAACGCACATGATCAATAAAAATATAATTTTAAATAAAATTATATTCAAGTGTTAATCAAACAATCAAAAGAACATTTAAATCCAAGAATAACAATCCAATTTCAAATGTGTCACACAGACAACCATACACAGAGTGAAATGCAGTCAAATGCTTATACGACTACCCTTGACCTGAAATAAAAGATTTCTCAACAATAAACTAAACTGAGCTACAGAGTACAATTTAAATAAATAAAAAAAAGTAATTTAAGAATAGAAATTTAAAAAAGAAATAAAAATTACATTTAAAAAAACCTGGCTAAAGAATTTAAAATACATGACAAACCTTTTCGAAAAGAAAACCAACAAAAAAAAAAAAACTATTCAAATGAAAATATAAGGGCCTAAAACAGGACGAAATAATAAACTCTGAGTTATACTGTAGTTTTATCCTTCTATTTTCTTAGACTTTTATATCAGGTGGGTGTGACCGCAGCAGTCTGACTGAATGTTCATTCGGCTTTCGAACTTTGCAATCGACGAAGCAAATAAACAAAATGAACAGCCAACAACCAAACAACAAAAAGCCAACCAATCTTTCATCCAAACAATCAAGATGAACAAACAAACAACCAACCAACCTGTCAACCAAAACAAACAACTGGGATAAAAAAGCAACCAAACCATAGAAACAAACAAACAAACCACCACACTAACTAACAAACAAACAAACAACATGCAGGGGATTGAAATGAAAACACTTTATAACACAAATGAAAAGCCAATATATTAATATGTTTGTGCTGTAGATTTACATGTTTTTCATAGCTTTATTCCCAGCCTATGTTGTTTCCATTGACCCTCCGCCCTGTTTACTGATGCATCAAATTGTTCATGTATTTGCATTTTTATTTAATAGCTTTATAATGTTAAAGTAGTTAAAAAGTAACTTCAAAGACAAATAAAAATAATAAAGTAATATTTTAAACATAATATTAAAACAAAATCATGCTATACAGGATGGAACAAGAAGCAGTTAGCTAGCTAGCTAGTTCAATAATGTAATAGCTTAATCAAGCTGACACAGCGTAATTACATACAAGGATTCCCAAAGACGATCTAATGAAATTTAGGCTTTTAATTAACTCTGGACATCGCGCACTGCTTAAAGCTCTAACTCCGGGTCAGCACTAGAGTCAGCCTCGACGCATGCAATCAGAAACAAAAAAAAAATGGCTAAACAGCTCTTTTCCCCTCATCTCTGCCAGTTGGATCAAGTATGTAAGAGGGTTTTCTAGAAAGGTCAGTGAAATGATGGATATTAGAAGTAAATCCGCGAGCTGCAGGCTTCTCCATTCTCCGAAAATCCAATTTGATTGCATTGGCAGTGGGACGCCTTTGAGCCGAGTCCATATGTAGCCGTAACAAGCTGCTCCATGCTACAGTTACAGCTCCACTCTCGCAGCCCCCGGACCCCAAAGCAGAAGGAGGCATTATGGGAAATGGAGTTTCCAGCTGGTTGTAAGCGCGCACCCTCACGATTAGCTGGCAGCGCTTCCTCCGCCAGCCGAGTAATGATCTGGCGAAGCATGGAAGCCTCCGGAAGCTTCGCAGGAGGGGAATAAATGTAGGGACGGACTACGAGGAGCTTTTAATAAAGGGATACAGTATGAGTTCTTTCACCTGGGGAGATCCCATGTTTGGTTTAAATGAAAATCTGGAATGTGATTAGCATAACCAAATCTAAAAACCTCCAGGCGGCTTAATGCGTCCGGGGGAAGGAAATGAAAAATGTGGAAAAAAAAGGCCAAGGTGCGACAGATTAAAGCTAGAAATAACAAGCTGCCAAATTTCTGCATTTTTTTTTTTTATCGTTGTGTTGGTGGAAAAGCAGTCACTTCGTGGCTCTTCGTGGTATTCAAGGACTCCTTGATGGAAATCGGTAAAGGAGAACTTCGGCCGACTCTGTTCGGTAAACACATACACATCGCTAATATCCTTAGTAGCAACTACTTTCACCAAACACTGTTTGATATTCATGTTACGTTGTGCAACATGATTCTATATTGTTTATTGTTTATATACGATTGTATATTCTCCGAGTCAGACTATACGCCGATGGCCCTCTAAGGTTAGATCTTTCTGCTGTGTTAAAGGCAGTTATTATACTATTCTATTATACTGTTACACTATGCTAATGTCCTGCAAAAAAAAAAAAATAATAATAAAAATTTGTGTGTATTATTGTGGGTGTGTGAGTGTTTTTTATTGTGTTATTACCACAATCGTATTTGAATTTGTGCAAACTCGTTACAAACCAACAACCTGCCAACCATTCAAACAAACAACAACCTTATGAAAAACCAACCAACCCAAAATATACAAACAAAAAACATACAATTTAAACTAACATTAAATAAAGAAAAACAAATAAATTAACAGACAACACTATAAACAGCCAATAAAGCAACCAATCAACAAACAAACTACAAAGCAACCAAACAAATAATTTAACAACCAACTAGCTAAACAAACAACAATTCAATTCAATTGACCGACCCCCCCACACACACACACACACACACAAAGACACACCAACAAAACAAATAAATTAACAGATAAAAATATCCAACCAACTAAAAAACAAGCACACAATTACCAAAGCATCCAAACAATTAAACAACCAAACAACCAGATAAACAAACAACAATCCAACCAAAAATATCCAAATGAACATCAAACACAGAATGAACAAACGCAGAAAAAGCAAATGACTGAACAAACAACCAAGTAACCAAACAAACAATCCAAATGAACATCAAACAAACAAAAAGAAAAAAAAAACAACAAAAAAACTAACATCTATCTATCAAAAGAAGTAACATATAAACAACCGTCCAAATAACCAAACAAATGAACAAAATAATTCCAATGTAACACCACATATTAGACGACACATAGTCTGAGATTAAACCATCATCGGCCGTGCCGGAGCAGAGTCTCTCGCCGTCTTTAGTCGGAGCAAACGGTATTCGTTTTTGAGACTGCCATGTTCAACTCACAACAGAAATTATTTTACAGTGTGTGAAATTTAGGATTAAAGAATGATTAGAGAGTGATTAAACATTCCTTTAGTGTCTGTGTCATATTTTAACTCATATAGGTATACCTCTTATGCTAAAGCCAGAGAGCTAAACTCAAGTCAAATACAGTAATAATTGTATTTGCAGACGGTCCGACTCACCGCCTTCACCCTGGTTCTGGTTTTGACTGGCATGTTAATATATCGAAATAAGCACAGGAAAAATATCGACTTTTTCCGCCCGCGGGAACCACCGAATCAATGATCAACACAATAATGATGGAATGACACACAAGCCGAGCTTCATGATGAGGGAGAAATGAATGTGCCGGATGTTTAATGATGAACTTGTAAGTATCTCTTCATCAGATGTTCACTTTAGCCAATTGCTACTGCATAAACTAGCTTCTAGCATAACGTCTATATTACCACTTCTGCTTTGGCTGGGGCTATGCTAGGTATAAGTGCACCTCAGTACAACAAAAAGGAAGGAAGGAAGGAAGGAAGGAAGGAAGGAAATAAACAAACAAACAAGAGAAAAGCATCTACTCAACAAAGCAGCCGGCTTACATTTAAGTCCCTCTGGCTTGCCTTTGGTATTCTCTCTCTCTCTCTCTTTCTTCCAACTGCTCACTTTATCGTGAACAGCTTGTCAGAGAGGGGAACGTAATTGACAGCCAAGCCTTTCCAAATGGTTTAATACTTTAATGCGCTGCTAATTTGCTAAATAATATGGAAATTCGCTCTCAAGGCAGCATTCCTCGCTAGGCCACCGAGCGTGGGCGGGAGATGCGACTCTATTTTGGACAAAAGCAGCTTCAGCATAATGTCGCACATTAACCCACGGAACCCTTCGGGAGTGTTTTCTTATTGTTTTGCTTTTATTAACAAGGCTTGTAATGTTGTAATACATCCGTGCCGTGCTGCACAGAACGATACGCAGACACCATGGCATCTTAAAGCTAACATCACATACAAGTCTAGATTATTTTACAATTCATGTAGTTTTTGTGCACTGTGCAAATCCCTGGTCACGTTTACTATGGCGCACGTCATGCTCATAACGGCACTTGTACTTCTTTTATATTTAGTATTGATTCCATCCTGATGTTCTATACAACATGTATAATTTAAGTATTATTATTTCAACTTAACAGCTCATTAAAGGCATATTTCAAGTTATTCATATCAAAACATTTCAATATAGTACATTACCTTTTTTTTTTACCTAATACCTTATTGTTTTTAATTAATGTCATTACTTTGACTAAATCATTTTAAAATAGAAAAATGACTCGCAACCCCGACTACAAGATAAAGTGGTATACTGTAGACGATGTGAGTGAGTGAGAGAAATGACAATTTTGAAATTATGTTATTTTATTATAAACAGAACTAAACTACACAAACAAGATGTTTGCCTTGTTTACTACAGTACCTTCAAAATATGGAATAGGAAATATTCTATCATTACTATGTTTATAAGAAACCTGCCTCATTGATCAACTGTGACGTGTTCAAGATGGGGGAAAAAAATATTGTGTAAATATTGAAAAATTAAAAGCTACTTAATAAGAAACTAGTTAATATGAGAAAAAAGCAATCGTTTTGCTTTATTTTTAATTATTTATCATAAAAAAAAACAATACTGTGTAAAAGTCTTAGGCACATGCAATTAACTGCTGTAAAGCAACAATTTCTTTAAAAACAGTTTCTGTTAATAAATAAATACTATTTAAAGCAGGAAACAAGCCTTTGAGTTAAATACAGTATCAGGTCCAGTGTGTGCAGCTTTATAAGAACCACACCTCTCACACCTGCTTCTTGTTTCATGCAACAAAACTCAGAAACTTTTTATATTTATTTGTTTGTCTGAAAAGAAGTCATTTACATAATGTGCTGCTTTCTTTTCTCACCTAGACATATTTAACTGTTTTTTTTTTTCCCAAATGTTTTTATTTTTTGAATACTGTCTTAATAAAAAGTCATAAAATAAACATGTATACCAAACTTTTGCACAGTACTTGGGCTACATTATGAGTTCTAGTACTGATTTTACTGCCCTGTGTATAATTTGAGCTGGACCCAGGGGGATTCTGTCCGTGTGATCTGGCAACCCGGACACAACGCCGGTGTACGAGGCAGAGAGAGTTTAACAAGCGAAAATAGAATGAATCTCTCGGCACCCGAATGTCCTATTATGAGGACATGACATTACAACTTCTCTATACATCCCTGAATGACTTTTTATACGCGTATAAACATATATTAGGTGTAAATAATGACAGCACTTTAGAACGGTTTGCAGTTCAGGGCTCGGGTACGGTCCGACTCGAACTCTCTATAATCTATACCATGGATGATGCTGCTTTTAAGATTTAAAAGCACAGTTTTTAAGGCATTTTCATGGAGAGATTTGTTACTTTGAGCATCCCAACCTGGTACCAATGGTAAGACTAACAAGCGGTGTGCCATAAGTATTGGAACGCCTGATGATCTTCTTTGTCACAAAGTTGTAAGGCACACAATTGTATAGTATAACTTCGTATGCTGTAGCATCTCGATTCCTCTTTAGGTTGGAATGACTCAACCCCACTGAAGAGAAAGAATAGATCTTATTATAACAGCAAAAGGGGCAACAAGCAGCGATGAGCGGGCCCAAGCACCTTTATTGCTGTTTTTTATTTTTGAGTATGTTAAGACCTCTATAAAAAGCCATCACGCCCAGTGCACCGCACAACCTGCACACTTCACACACTTTGCCACAAAGCCAGCCCCATAGAGACATGCTATGTGTTTAGGTTGGACTGACTCAACCCCACTGGAGAGGAAGAGCAGACCTTATTATAACAGCGAAAGGGAAATAAATCTTGAATGGGATCCTCACCAAGCAGATACGGGTCGTGTCAATGATCAAGTGTCCATTAAACCTTTATCTACAGTATACGTGTAGGTCTGAACTCTTAAAAGCTTTCCAAGTTCAACACTAAAGAAAAGGCCAAATTCCAGTTCCCTGCCTCTTAATTCTGTTCGCCTTCATAGGAACCACCATAGCATCCCTCTCTAATAAAACCCAAATAAATGTGCTGCTCCAGGAGCCAACATCCGTTTCCTGGCACAATAAAAAAAATACTACGTTGTTATGTGTGCATTTTCCCCACACACACACGCACACACGCACACACTCCGTGTAAGTGTAGAAGTTGTACTGTAGGTGTGAGTCAGCCATTCTTCTTGGCTCTACTTCCCTCTCTCATAGTATTCCCATAGCTCTTGATGCTTTACTCCAAGACAGAGATTTTTTTTTTTCACTTCCTGCCAAAATACATACCAAAGAAAAGAAATGCTGAGCAGATGTCTCTCATTTTGGCTGCTTGACCCGAGTCGCCAAGGGAGGATGTTGTACATTGTTGGCACTACATTAAAAAAAAAAAAGCCCACATATATCTATCTGGACAGGACTTTCTTTTGAGGTACAATTATCGATCAGAGAAACTACAGCATCTCTGCAGAGGAAGACTGAGAGACCTTTTGAAAGACTTGGTCGGTGATATGCCACACTGGTCCATGAAGCTTCATACTGTATCTGCTGCTAAGTGGAACAGTACTCTGATATGTAGCAGCAAATTAAAAGTTCTCCAGAAGCTTGAGTTCAAATCTGAGAACTGGCCCTTTTATGTAAGTCTTATCTTTTAATAGCAAACATGACTTACACGTTCCATCCCCGATTTCTTTTTCTACAAGGACGGGTCAAAAATTATCCGCACACCGGTTATATTACAACTTCTGTTAGCCGCACAGTCTCATCCGCACGTTCGGTTCAAACCTTGCGTCTCCCCAGTCACTGCTGTGCAGATGTGAAGGTGTTAAAATCAGTTAAATCAGCGAAAATGGATGCCCCGTGTGTGATTTGGACAAAGAAGAGCAGCGTGCTCTGGAGTGATACTCTAAAGAAGGTGAAAGTTTCTTAAAGAGAATCAGTACTGGTGACGAGACACGGATTCATCACTACGAGTCCGAGAGTCAACGGCAGCGTATAGACGGGAAACATCCTCAACCACCAACCGAGAAAAAGTTCACAAGTCAAACATCAGCTGGAAAATTCATCAACGCTTACAGTTTTCTGGGATTCTTAAGGGCCAGAAGTATTGGAACATCATCGGAAAAAGGTTCAACAATCAACAGCGCTCGTTGCAGTGAGATGCGGATATCTGAGGGCGTTGTGACATCGTGCATCCTCCCTATAGTCCTGATCTCGCTTCATCAGACTTTCACCTATTTTAGTCCCCTAAAGGTAGCCCTACGAGGACAAAGATTCACTTCTGGTGAAGAAGTGAAGACAGCGGTGCATTCGTGACTCACAGCTCGGCCTGAAATTCAATATTTTAATGAGGGAACAAGAAAGCTTGTTGACAGAAGTGTTTTGAAAAGCAAAGGAGATTATGTAGGAAAATTATGTCTTTTTGATTGGTAATTAAGATAAATTCTACAGCCAGAGTGCGGATAATTTTTGACTTGTATTTTGTATTGTATCACTTCTGCACTTCTACACTTCAGGTAAACATTCGCATAACATTTGGACTTCTACTGCAGAATCTAGAAAAACAACTCTAACACTGCCTCTTTACAGGAGTTTAAGTGATTAGTATGGTATTACTACTGGTTATTGGTATTATTATAATGGTTGAATAATGCATACAATTTTGATTGTTTTAAAAAAGGTACAAACTATTTTCTTCCTGTTTTAATAAAAACTTAATAGGCAAACTTGAAAAGGTTTCTGACTTTACATAAGAAACTGACGATGAAGGGTTTGTATTTTTTTTTTCTTGACCCGAGAGCTACAGGAAGACAAGTGGAAACATCAGGGTACAGGGTTAGAAACACTTGTTTTTCCAGAATTGCTTTAAAGTGAAGTGGGAACTACTCGACCTTTTATTCTGCTTTTGACGGGAAGAAAGCACCACTAACAGAAGCTGGCTGACGTCTGAAGAGTATTGCGAGGGCTCATATGGTACAATGGACTACAGCTCCACTGAAAGCTCTAAACAAACCCAGTTGAAGAGAAATGATTACACATGCTATATATTTAAATGTAGCGTAATACAGGTTGTGTCAGTTACATGGAAATAGCTTGAGACCTAATAAAACACCTCGGTTAATCAGTTCTCTCTCATCTCCCTCTGCCCACTCATACATATTGTACCCACACACACACACACACACAGAAATGGAATTTCAACCAAACACTGTGTCAAGTGACTGAGCTCCAATGAGCCATGTCCTGCTCTCCAGTGTTGCAGAAACATTTGCTTTAACATGACAAAAACAAACAGAAAATAGGAACAAATATCAGTGAGCATGAAAAAGAATACTTCCATTCTTCCTAACAAAAGAATGAATGAATGAATCACTGTCAATTAATTAGCCGGCTAACCAGACAGCATGCCATCCAACCACTCAATCAATCAATCAATCTACTAACCCATCACTTATTTACTCCGTTAACCAACTAACTAACTAACTAGCCAATAAATGATTTGATCAAAACTGTCAATTTAAACAATCCACCATTAAAGCCACCAGCAAATCTATTAACCTTTGTCTTACCTTTGAAAGGTCATCAACTAGTGAAAGAACCATCTAACCAACCAATATTCAGACAAGCAAGCAACCGTACAAACAAACAACTTACAACCGGCCCAACAGCAAATTGATCAACCAGTCAGTCCACAGTAGCAACCAACATATCAGGCCACCAACAAACTAGCCAACCATCACGTCACTCATCAACTAACCAACCATTAAATCAACCAATCAGCCAATTATCCAACCCACCAAGCACAAGGCAACTAATCAACAAACAACTAGCCAGTCAACTGAACTTACCCAGCAGCGAAGCAGCGTAACAACCAACCAGACAGCCAGAGAAATAGACAAGCATTCAACAAAGCAACCAATCAGCCAGTCAACCAACTAACCAATCAACCACAAGGCAGCAGAGTTGGAGGGAAACTTTACTTTTGGTAAAGTAGATTTTTCATGCATCTGTACTTTCCTTGAGTAGTTTTATTAGTGGATATTTACTTATTCACCTACAACAAATAGCTGTACTATATTCTTCTCTACATACATTTGTGCACTGTGTGACGTTACCTAACATCAGGGGTGTGTAGCATTTTAAGTCGTATCATCGCCACCTGTTGACTATTATATGTAATTTGCCTTCCCTTCCTTGAAACCCTCAATCATGTAGCAGGTGTTTGAAATCAGAAGAGAGAGAGAGATGGAGATGGAGAAAGAGTCTTTTGCTATGACGTAAAGTCTACTATGCGCTAACACAAGCTTAGGACTTTTGATTGTAAACAGGGGACTTCTACGTTTACCTGAATCATATAGGAAATCTCTACTTTTACTCACAAATGGGATTTGAGTACTTTACCCATCACTACCAGTCAGCCAATCACTTACTTTGTCACTAAACCAGGACGTTAATTAATCAGGACTCATGTCCTCCAAACTACCAGTCAACCAATTAACGCCATCATCATCTAGCCAATTAAATAATCTACCACTCAATCTGAAAAATATTCCAAGCACTAACTGTACAGCAGTCAAAGTTAAACAGTGACAAACATTTATCCACATTACAATGTTCAGTCATTTAAATAACAGTACAGCTGGAACAGGCTTCAGCTCCAGACCAAACACTGCCTTGTTTACCTGTGATAGCCCATTAGAGAGCCTTTAAAATTCATTAGTGTATCATAATAATGTTTGTGATCTCTACTAGACAGGAGATCTTTAAGCAGTATTAGAGGCACAACTGCCTTTTTATGGCCCGCAAGGAGGCCCAGAAGGGCCATTTCCAAAATCAGCACAAAGAAACGATGCTGCGGAGGATCGACGTAGAGACACTGTGCTCCAGGCATCTTCACAGAGAGATTGAGAAGCCCTCTCAGATTTCATTCGGAACGACAGGCTGTGTGTTCGCAGATTTACACGCACTTCAAAAGGTTTTAATAAATGTATTCATTTATTCCTTTTATGTTCAGCGCAGGTATGATGGCAGGAGATATGGAAATTTAGGGTGGCCTAGTAAAAGACCCACTTAGTGGCCTACTTATTAACTTATTATATAATGAATATACTGTAACTATGCATTTGTGAATATTTGGAGACATATCAAGTATAAAAGAGTATTGCTTATGTAATACCTTCAGTTTCAGAAGGTTAAGTGTGCAAGTCTATCACATGCCCTCCTCTGGTGCAAGGAATGTGAATTCTCACATGGATTGCTAGTGTATGTGTATACACAATATCCTGATTGTCCCAGAATTCCATTTTCCCATGGGCGGCCATGACTTATGGGTTATGCAAGCTGAGGTCGGCTATAAAGACCACACTGTTAAAGGAAGAGCTGAGCTTTCATAATATCAAACTCCTTCGGCTTGGGTATAATAAAGACTCATCCATATCCATGTACTATATATATATATTTGAAATCACTTGACTGCAAATATGGCAAAGTTACAGTATACAATCAGTTTCGGATTCTGATATAGCAGTAATGACGCAGTACTGTATGCTAGTTTTCAGGGAAGTCATCCCAAGGCCAAGCTCGAGGCAATCCTACGCTGCCTCATGACCAGGGGGCTTGATGATAACATCGACCACACAGTCCCATCCAAGGAGCACGTGCAATAGCCAGAGCCAAAAGTCAGACAGGGAGCTGAAAAACAACAGTCAACAGGACATAAGATGCAAACAAAGGCTGCTATAAAAGGCCCAGGAGCCATTTATAATCATTTGTAGTGACTACAGAATTTTAGACAAAATAATATTAAGCATCACAGGACACCAATACAACTAGGTGTCACCTGAAGACATCAGTACTCAGCAGACCAAAACCAAATACTTGAAAAAGTATGACTGTGATTGAGCCACAGGCTCTAATTGCACAATGCATGAACCACTGCGGGTTCTCTTTTATGGCTTGTTCCATCCAATCACAAGTGGTTTAAATGAAGGCACCTAGCTTTATAGAGAAACTAGCTTTACCACTATTTATTTACACTCTTTTGACTGATTGGCTGAGCGATTACTGTACATGATTTGTCTTATTTATAGCCATAAACATCATCAGGGCATTAGTGGCTAAGTGCTACTGTAGGTTTTTCAATTCACAATCTACACCCAGTCATTTTTGCTGCAGGACATCCTGAGTGTCAGGCTTTAGTCTCGATAAAAATGGGAGGGTTGTGTCAGGAAGGCCATTTGGCATAATCCTTTACCAAAATTTGGCAAGTCAGATCAGATAACCTGCTGTGATAACCCGGGAGCAGGGAGCAGCTATAATAACAACAAGGTCACTGTCGTAAACTAACTCATGTTAGTTAGTTATCCAGACCTTTAAAAGAAAGACATTCCACCCAACCAGGCCTTTAAAAAATTTTTTCTTAATACCACTGTCCCATAATTCATATGGGCGCAGTGGTGGCTCAGGTAGTCGGGCCCTTGGGCAAGGCCTTAACCCAATGCCCATACAATCGTCACAAAGGGAAGTGAGTATGAGACAAAAAAAATGGTTTATCCACAAGGACGGTGGAAAGTGAACAGTAAAAGCATGGATCAAGATAGAGATGCCTGGGAAATCTATCCATTTGTCCTGTGTCCTACCTTCACTTGGTGAGGACAGCTTGAAAAAAGGAAAAATAATCATTGGATCAAACCTACAGCAAAACCATAATTGAGCTGGTTTGGGTAAGACTTTTCCTTAATCTGGCCCATATCAGCAAGTCTAAATGTCATGTTAGCTTCAATGAACACTTCACATGCTGACATTAATTGCCGATCAGCTACCCTATCTTCAGGCCTGTCCGCCCCCATCAGGACTCTTACACTTGATCAGATCTTGCAATTCCAAAATCATGTTTTACATTCTGGCTTTGACAAGACGGCATCTAAGAAAGTCTGCAGTGTTCATTTGTGCCGTTCATCATCATGATGTACTGACCATATCAGCATTTTGAATAACTGGAAGTGTATGAATAAAGCCTTCAGGAATTCTTTAGAGACTTTATGAAACGACGCCTGGGTGTTAAGAGAGGAGGTATAAATATTATTTCATGCTGACAGAAATACTGGTACACCTGCCATCCCAACATCAATCATCACAGAAAGTTACAATCTAATAACTCTTTTTGAAGCCTCATATACGTAATTTTCTTGACACATTTAAAACATACGTTGACAGAATACATCTTAACTGAATCCACAATTTCAATCTACATTTTTTAAAACTTTTTTTTCTTACAAGCTGCACTTGGTTGGTATAACATTATCTACATCTAAGTTACTTACAAATTAAATAGTGAGGCATTTATAAATGCATGAATACCCTCAAAGGA
>QMIH01000525.1:59970-78807 GCA_003987875.1 Clarias batrachus
GCCCCGTAAAATGGTTCCAAAAGGTGCAGAGACGACACCCCCTTCACCAGGTCCAACATGTACAGAGGCCACACCTCATTCACTGGGTGGGAAAGGTAAAGAGGCCACACCTCCTACACCAGGTCCAACAAGGCCACACCTCCTTCACCAGGTCCAACAGGTACAGAGGCCACAACTCCTTCATTGGGTGGGAAGGGAGGAGAGGCCACACCTCCTTCATTGGGTGGAAAGGGAGGAGAGGCCACACCTCCTTCATTGGGTGGGAAGGGAGGAGAAGGCCACACCTCCTTTACCAGGTCCAACATGTACAGACGCACACCTCCTTCACCAGGTCCAACGAGGCCATACCTCCTTTACTAGGTGGGAAAGGTACAGAGGCTACTCCTCCTTCACTGGGTGGGAAGGGTACAGAGGTCACACCTCTTCACTGGGTGGGAAGGGTACAGAGGTCACACCTCTTCACTGGCTGGGAAGGGTACAGAGGTCACACCTCTTCACTGGCTGGGAAGGGTACAGAGGTCACCCCTCTTCACTGGGTGGGAAGGGTACCCACACCTCCTTCACCATGTCCAACAGGTACAGGGGCCAGACCTTCCTTCCCTGAGTTTGACTGGTACAGCGACAGCACCTCCTTCATTGGGTAGGAAAAGAAGTCACTATCTTTGTTCTTCCAGGTTCAGTACAAGAGGCATGACCTTTATACCCCAAACACCCAGTAAAGAAGACATGTCCTCTATACCCTCCATTGCCAATGGGGCATGCATGGCTTTCTCACTGGGCATGACAAAGATCATGCCTCTTGTACTGAACCTGGAAGGTATAAAGGCAGTGACTTCTTTTGTGGCACTGAAATGTACAAACAAAACACCTGACCTACTAACAGGTACCAAGGCCACCACTTTAACAGGTGACCACACCTCCTCAACTTGGTTCTACAATTACAGAGACCCCACTCCATTCACTGGGATTGACAGGTTATGTTTACTTTTCTGAACTTAAATGGTACAAAGGCCAGACCTTGTTCACTGTATCTGACAAACACAGTTCACCAAGACTGAAAGTTCCAGAGGCCAAACTTCCTTCAGTGTGATTGACAAGCACAAAGCAAAGGCTTCTTCCCTAGGACTGACAGACCCCGAGGCCACATCTCTTTCATTGGGATGAATAAATACAGAGACCACACCTCCTTTTTCTGGGAGGCCATAGATCATAGCCTCTGTGTTTATTGATTCAGGGTAAATTTAATATTTCATCATCTGTGTATCGGATCTGCTGTCACGATGATGAACGAGTGAGCAGATGAGATGCGCGAAAAAGAAAAACACAGACGAGCAGTCCTGCATGTACTAGAATCACGCCGAGATGCAGTTTACACCTGTACCTTTTGTCCATCCTCAGCTTCAAATTATTTACAGAACATTTTCATTTTAATGAAAACAATGATCACTTAACCCACTTCTAGAGACACATAGGCAGATATACTGTAATATTGTGTATAGGTGAGTTCAGTCATGTTTTTAAAGCCATCTTAATAATCTGTATTTCATCACTATTGGTGAAGATTACACACAAAAAAAAAAGTCAGATAATTTTTGACGCCAAACACATTATTCGCTCAAATCAATAAGAAACGTGGGGTAACCCAGGAAACCAGTCAAAAAAGGTTTGGATATTTGATGTGATTCAGCTTATTTCTCTAGGGGAAACTCTTCTAAGTGGAATCCTACCACAAAGTGGTTTCCTTTTATAAAGAAAACCAGAACCATTAATCATCCAAAGAACCCCTGACAAACCCTTTAATCTAGGCAGGTAGCCTTCACCTGGAGCATGGTTGAAAATGGCTCCCAAGTGGGATCACTGGGAGAGTGCGAGTCTGGCTGGAAGGCATGATATGTTCTTTCTCCTTGTCAATCAGAACAACACTAGCATCTGTGAGCTCTTGTATGTAAAATAACCAGAGTGTTCAAGCTGACGTACCGTGGGCAGCTTCATGAAAGATGTGGTGGCTGGCTTATAGGAAACACTTGCTAGCTTTCATCATCCATAGTGCGAAGCTGTCGAGTGAAAGGAGAGAGCTGGCTAGTGGGTAGGAATTTGGAAAGGACCAAATTGGAAGAAAAATATAAAGATTAACATAGGTTTGAACTGCTCAGACTGGTCATAACAAACATGACTCGGGTACTAAACACTGACCCAGACATATCAAACGTAGTAGAGCCGAAGCTGGAGCTGAAAAGCACAAGTCAATATAATCCCATCAATGGAACAATTGATAGGGTAATAAAACCACAGACATAGATAAGCTTCAAGGCAATTGTTGTATCACCGTCCCGACTGTCAATCTGTTCACCAACACAAAGCCAAGTGAAGCGGTGGAGTTAACAGCCGTACCATTCCTATTAAGTATAAATATGATACGTGTTAGAATGTGTTGGATCGTGATGGTATAGGAGAAGCATTCCAGAACAAGGGGTAGTGGTGCTTCCTAACAGCCTCTGAGTCCCTGGATTGATCCCCACTGGTTTCATGTATTCACAGTTTTCACTTGGCTTCCCCAGTTTTCTCCCACCTCCTGCTTCATTGTCCTTGGATCAATACCCTTGAGTCCCCTTGAGATTTACATGTTCATAGGTTTACCGGGTTCCATAGTTTTCTCCCACCTCCTGCTTCTGTGTCCCTGGATCGACTACCTGGAGTCACCTTGGGATTCATGTGGTCACTGGTTTCCTGCAGGATCCCTAATTTTCTCCCACCTCACACTTCTGTCCACCTCGAGTCACCTTCGTATTCATGGGTCTTCTCCCGGATTCCATAGTTTTCTCCCACCTCCTGCTTCTGTGTCCCTGGATCGACTACCTGGAGTCACCTTGGGATTCAAAGGTTTCCTGCAGGATCCCTAATTTTCTCCCACCTCACACTTCTATGTGCCTGGATCCATCCCATCAGCACATGTCCACAGGTTTCCTGAGTTTTCTCCCACCTCTCTCTCACCGTTTCTCCAGTTTTCCAAGTTTTCTTCCAGGTCCAGGTTGTTAGGCAGGTGACTCCTAACTGCCCTTACTGTAGGTGTGAGCACATGGCTTCCCTTCTAGGGTATATTCCTGGGAATTTCTAGGCATTTCCTGAGATATGTTCAGCATCTTACCAGGATAAAGCACTTAATGTAGGTAAAAACAACAACAGTGTCGCAGTTGAGACAGTAGGTGACATCCATTGATGTATCCTTGATGTGGAAACAAATAGATTGTAGTCGAACAGTCCACCCTATAATGTCTTTGGCATGCCAGTATGTCCATCGCTGCCAGAGACCCATCAGACTCCCAGAACTTCACCGAGGTCAGGATTTTGAAGAAGAAGCACGAAGAAAAACGGAGAAAGAACGGGTAGAGTAGAAAGCAGCCATCCTCTACACTTCCTATTGATTTTCCATTAGCTCGCACCAACCTTGGTTAAATCAGTCCACTTTGTGTTCTCTACATCTCCGGCCATGCAATCTTAATTAATTCTGATTCAAGGCCATGGAAGTAAATTACTCTCTCTGCTCAATGACCGGCACTTAATTTGTCCTGCACAGCTTGCTTTTAATGTCCACTCAATCTCCCATTCCAGAGAACATCTCTCCTTCTCTGTTTATCACCGATTTTAAACTGAAGTCAAATCTGTTTAAAATCTGATGCCAGTGTTGAAATTACACATCTGATTTTGGGCAGTGTGTCCAGATTTAAATCAGGGGTGGCCGATGGTCTAACAAGGATGCGTTTTCTTTTCCCTCTCTCTTTTTCTTTATTTAAATATGAATTGTAGATCCCAGAAGCACTGAGAAAACTCAGATCTATATATTCCAGCCTGGTGTGTGACTTCTGGCTCTGAAAGTTCATCAGCTGCTGTTGTAGGTTTCTACCTCCCTGGGATGCTTCCCAAGTTCACATCATAAACAAAAATGTGTCATTTATATTCTCATCTATGTTTCTATTCTTTTGAAATACATCATCTGTTCATCCCTATATACAGTACCAATCAATGTATAAGGGGTGTTCAAGTCAAACTGGGACTTGTGATAAAATTTCTGGTATTGACATTTACAGAAAAGTTCACAGTACGGTGATGAGACGTTTTAAAGAAGGCCACAGGTACGTGCATGGCGATCCCGGCCGAGGTGGCTCGGTGCCCATTGCAGTCGTTCTTTTCACTTGTCACCAACTTGCAGAAGAGATGCATCTGTCTGTATAAACTGTACACACGACCATTCACCAACACCCCTTGTACATTACAGGAACTCGGCTGGGAGTCATTGACACGTCCTCCGTACATTCCTGACCTCGCTCTAAGCCATTTCCACATGGTTGGGCCATTAAAGGAGTTCCTGGGAGGCCAGCGTTTTAGATGTGAAGTAAGCTGTGCAAAAAATCTTTCTACCTTGATGGTGTCCAGGCTCTAGTGAAACACTGGGATAAGTGCATTAGTGTAGCAGCGGATTATATAAAGAAATAAAGAGAGTTTTTACTCTCAGAACTGGGTCCTGTTATTCTGCACAGACAAAAGTCTCGCTTTGACTTGAACACTGTTTTTTTTACATATACTGCATACTTCCCTCCAGCACATTTCTAAATTTAGGTTTAAAAGTGACCCAAATGTATTATCATCATCCTCAATGTCAATTTCTTCTAATCGAACAAATTCAAGAAATTAGGGTAATAATCTCCGTAAGACCACACTACCTGTGTTTCAAATCAGTTTTACATGATGGATGGGATTAGTAACGCTGGAAATAAATTACAGATCTATTCTAAACGAGTTAAATTGCAAATTCATATGATTGAACACATTGGTGGAAACATAGCTGACCTTTCACAGTAATGACCTGGACTCTCAACTCATGGTACAGTGTTACATTGTTCAAAGACAAATGAGTTTTTAATCTCTGTAATTTTCCTTAATCCTAATACAAAGTCTTGCCTCACACCTAAACATAACTGTCTTATTACTGATTACATTAGCATGTATTTGCAAGTACATGAGGAGGAAGAAAAACAACAAGATGTAAAGTGGAAAAACACTCAAACCATGCTGGGCTGGTAGATTTTAAACAAACCCTTGACGGAGCGGTGTGAAGCGGCATGACGTGGAGCAGGGTACGCGTCACCGCCCCGGAATTGATTACTGGTTTGTTTGGTTTTTTTGGGGATTTTCCCCGATTTTCTCCCTAATTTAGTCGTGTCCAATTCCTCCCCGTCACTAGGGGGCTCCCACATTAGGGCTACTACTACCACTCAGCCGGGAGAGCCGAAGACTATCACGTATTTCCTCCGAACCACGTGGCGCCAGCCGACTGCATCTTTTTTTCGAACTGCTCGCTCGCGCTTAATAGCGGCACATCTCTTAAAGAGCTCTTTTATTTCCGAAAGCAACTTGCCAATGACTTTAATTTATTAATGCACATATTACACCAGATGCATTAGTACAGTCGAATGATTTGGATTGGTGCCACTAGTACTGTCGGAGCGGAGAAAACTAAATCGACGACTTCTGACCGATTCATCATTGGAATTCATCACTTGAAAATCATTAAACTTGCTTTCACTTTCACAATCAACTCAAATTTTGTTAAAAAAAAAAAAGAAGAAAAAAAAAAAACGTCTATGCCTTCCAGCGAACCGGAAGCAAATGAAGACGCCTTGTTTAGACGTTTCCGAACAGCTGGAACAGTTTGGGTACTCGGCTTCTTATTGCCTGACCTCTAGGGGCACTGATGCTTAGCGCAGCCACTCTATCTGGCATGACGACAGCAGCAAGATGAAGGAGGCAGGGCGAACTGTGATAAACTGGGTAATAACTCCTGCTGTGTGGGCTGCAAAGGGCAAGCCTTCACCTCTCACCAGGAACGGTGCCAATATCACCCAGCACTACGCATCCTCCCGCTCCTAATGGAATTGGCTGGCTGCAATAATAATTTGAATTTCACGCCCTGCTGCTCTGGCCAGGACGAACAGGCTGGGACCGGGCATAAATTAGCAGCGTCGTGCTCAGTGATCAACGAGAGAGCCATTCAGGACTTATCGATCCGCCGTTTACTAATATGCCACACTCACCTTTATGGGCGGAGCTAACCTGGGTGACGTAGGGAGCCTAAAAAAAAAAATCTATTCTATTGTCACTTTTACCTAACAGCACTTTGGAATGATTTCTTCGCATGTCCCGCTTAGGAAACTGCGGTGAGAGCGCAGAGTCGGCCAGGATACAGCGCCCCCTGGGGCAGATAAGGATAAGGGCCTCGCTCGAGGGCTCGGAAGTGGCAACTTGGCGGGGCTGAGGTTCGAAGCCCCAATCTTCCAATCAGTAACCCACAGTCTTAACCATTTGGGTCACCACTACGCTACTCTTTTTACTCAGTCATGAGGTCATTATTATGTTCCTTTCAGATCTACAGTAGTTTCACATTTACATTTTTAATCCTAAATGCAGGAGCAAAAGAAAGCAAACTGTTTGGAACGGCAATGTTCACAAGTGTGGGGAAAAAATGTCTTAATTGTATATAATGAAAAAAAAAAGAAAGAAAAGTAAGAAAGAAACAGAATATAAAAAACAAATAAAGCAAAAAAGCAAAAAATAAACAAAGAATAAAAAAAAGAAACAAAGTAACAGAGAAAGAAACAAACAAATGACCAAACGTACAAACAAAAACAATAACTACAGAGAACTACAGAACAGCAATCAGGTCAGCTCGAGTTTTCTCCTCTCTGAGTTTCATGATAGCAGGGAAAAGTAACGCTAAACTGACGGACTAGCTTAGGACTGTATCTCTCTCGCTATCCAAGCTCAGCTTAGCAGCGCATCTCTTGTTTGCTTGCTGTGTCACTGAGCAAACAAGTCACTGAAAGACTCCAAAGAGCCCAGTAACAGTATTGGTAGTATATACATACAGTAAGTACTCAAATTGACCTATTAGTTTTTTTTTGTAGATGTTAGGACTGTTGGAGGTTCAAATCTCACCTCCGTTATGTGCATGTTCTCCGTATGCTTGGTGGGATTCGTCTAGGAAGTCTGGCTTCCACCCACAGTCCAAAGACACGCCCTGTAGGCAGACTGGTTTTTCCAAAATTTTCTTCTGTAGTTTGTCTGAGAGTGTGTGTGTATGGGTGTGTGTGTGTGTGTGTTCTTGTCCCCTGCGCTGGCTTGTCTGGCACCACGTCCATGGGGTCCCTCCCGCTTCCATCCCCAGCCTCCAGGCCCCTCTTGCGACCCAACTGAGACCGTGCGATAAACAGTGTATATACAGTAATGAATAAATGGACTTTATGGAGTTTTTCTTATATATATATATTTTTTTTTTTAAGTGCTTCAGTACTCAAGGTTTCAGTACCAGTAGGATACCGGCATCAGAAATCAGTACCTTTTGAGCAGCTTCTGCTCCCAGCCATGATAAAAACATCGGCAAGATTCCGATGGAAAGGAAAAAAAAAAAACTACAGATCTGCTTTTGACAAAACACTTCAGAAGTGCTACGATCTGAGCACTTTGATCATTCCTATCAAATGCGCAGCTTTTATTCCGCATTTCAGCATTAAATCACAGTCCTGCTATCGCAATTTCAAAGCGAGACACCCCGAGGCTCTTAAAGACAGCGGTGCCTCGAGGCAAGAGCACCAGAGCTGTGTGTCTCACGGTAGAATGAGGCCAGCTTGGAGGATGAAGAAAGCGGAAAAGAGAAGCAATGAAGACGGCACGGCACGGCGCGGCGCGGCGCGACGCGTGACTCTCTGCGCTCGGCGTCTGGAGATTGCACTACACACTAAAACAAGCGCCGTGTGTGCACACACTAATTAACTAAGTTTCCCGAACGAACCAGTGCGCAGAAATAAGTGCGTCTGGGAGCTCGTTCAAAGCAGCGATGGCGCAGCGAGACGCCGGGGAGCGCCGGGGTACGGCGAGAGCTTGCCAAGAGGCACGCCATTAAAAAAAAAAACGTAAAGAGCCGAAGAACCAAAGAAAACAAGCAGGAGTACAGGAACTGCAAATAAATCTTGTGGGAGTAAAGCAAGAAAGTGACCTTTGACCTGCAGCTCTGACCTGTGACTTCTTAACGACTGCAGGCATTTGTGGATGATAATAAAAGAGATCGATCCCGAGTGTCAGTCCATATTGTGGACAAACGGTCGATGAGGATTGGAAATGCGCACGAAATTGCGCCGAAAATGCGCGTTCATGATTCTCCCGAGACACAACCGAATTAAGACCGGATCCGGGGGGTTAAGCTGCGTCTTATCGAGCACGGAGCATTCTGGATTCAAACGAAAGAGATTCAGAACGAGGCTCGATCCTAGTGTAGATATTCATCAAAATGAATCGATTCACGTATCCTTGGGCATGTTACCTTTTTCTTTTTAAGAGGAAAGGTTAC
Organism: Clarias batrachus; assembly: GCA_003987875.1. Lineage (NCBI taxonomy): Eukaryota > Metazoa > Chordata > Actinopteri > Siluriformes > Clariidae > Clarias > Clarias batrachus. Next base: position 68,369 of record QMIH01000525.1, read on the forward strand.
ACAAAGCATCGAATCGAAATGAAAAAAAAGGATGCATCATTAGTTAAAGGTGTCACATCTAAGGAGAGGATGTAACAGCTGAAGAGGGTGATTGGTTAACAAGGAAACAAAGAACAACAAAACCGAAGAGTTTATGGGACGGAAAGAGATGCTGATGAGAGATGTGATGATGAGAAAGAAGAAAACGAGAGAGATCAAACGTGCTGATGAGAGAGAGCGAGAGGGAATGAGAAATCAAACCGTGAGTGTGTTCTCCCTTGGAAATGCCCAGTGCTAAAGCGAGAGGGAGGAATCCCGGCTGTCGTGCCGCTCCGTGGTAATGATTCTGATCTCGGCCCAGTTTCCCTCCATCTGCCGTCTTCACCCAGCCACATCTAACACGACACCCCGATCCCGACTCCCCTCCGGCGATCACTCGCTCCAGCACGGCTCCTTTGTTAAAAACCTCCTCGGGGCCCGAAATCTTCCACAGACACTTGCTCTCATCTCGCTGCCTCGCTCCGTGCCCACTCGAGCTTCTTGGCCAAACAAGGAAATAAGCCGAAGGATTTGCTCAGGACTTATCATGTATTTTCTAATAACATCACACTGTGACGTGTTTTATTCCTTCTATACCACAGCACTTCTGTGCTACAAACAATCATCCCATTCAACAAACAACATCCTTAAGCGATCCTTAAGTTACAGCTTAAAGAGTATCTATGAATAAAAAGAAGGAGGAAAAAAAAGTTGCTGCTTTTTGGCCTTCTTTTCATTTTTGCGCAAACAAGCTAATTAGATTTGTCCCGCTGATGTGACCTCATATGAGAAGAGCCCCTCCCCCGGCTTGTTGCTCAGCTCTGCTGTTCTCTGAAAGGGGGTGTGGCCCAGGAGTAGCTCGTTTACATTTGGGAGAGGAGTGAAATAAAGGGAGTCTGAAGTATAACAAGAATTATCGGAGAGTTCTTTGAACTGAAGTATTAACACACACACTTTGGTGGAGCGCCGGGATTTATATTAAGCTGTTAAAGAAATAGTAAAATACGAGACCTTTAATTCTTACAAAGTGCTGCCTCCGGAGACGTCGACCGTAAATAGTAAATAAAAATCTCTTTACAGAAAATGTTACAACGTTAATGATTATGTACTTTTGTCGCTTGTATGTATTCATGCATAATACAAGTATCAGGGAACGAGCTGTTACTATAGAAACAAGCGCATAATGTAAATAATAACATGTACGACTGTCAAAGGGAGACACGATCCGAGACGGTCTCTGTGTATAACGGAGTATTATGCCTCTCTTTGTACGTAAGGTGAAAGTAATAAGCGCTCTGTTGTGCTGGTCTCAGAGCACCACTATAAAGCATTTTAATTCCCTTATTAAATAAGCTGATGAATTAAAGGATAAACGAGCCTCTCTATGCTTCCGCTCGCTGGCTGGCTGACGGCCATGGACCGGTCGGTCGCGACATCATGGCGAATAATTAGTCTCGCTCTCCAAACGAGGACGAAACAAGTGACCCAAACATGCGCGCACGACCACGTAGCCGCCGCCTTCGGATTTCCTGCCATATTTGACTCGTGAACTATCGTTTAAAAACTGACACCATTTCAACCCTTTGTATTCCGTGTTAATAAGAAAATCTCTTTATATATTAATTTATTCCCGGCGAATCTCTAAAACCGCAAGGCAGCGCACACCGACACGGCTCCCTTTCTCACTCCGTCCGGCCTCTAGAGTGCCGCGCCGATGGAAGAACGGAGGTGAAGGAGACGAGGGTGACGTGTCGATAAGCCCCGTCTCGACTAACACGTCCTTGGAGCTAATCGGTTTCAACTGCAGCAGGTTGCTGTTACTTCGTGCCAAATGTGAACAAATTAAATGAGGCAATTAAAAGCTGAATAAGCCAGCGTTGATAATTGTGACCTGATATGCCAAGCCCAATTATAATGAAGCCGGTTCTGCTTCACAGGGTTAGCCATGTTGAGACACACAGACGGTAGTTAAGCAGAGAGAGAGCGAGAGAAAGAGAGAGAGAGAGAGAGAGAGAGGGACTGGGGAAGTGAAAACAAAAATTATTACGGTGCCAGATTCAAGGGAAAGGGAGAGACAGGAAAGACTAGTAACCAAAATCTAACGGCATGAAGTAACTTGATACCGGAGTAAACAACTTGAGTTGCTGGAAGTTTGTAATCGCACACTTGCTTCTAAAAAAATGTAAATAAATAACAGCAATAAAACAAGCAGTATTTTCAATGCTAGGAGGTGACTAGATTACTACCCTACAGTATATACGCTTCCAGAATCAACTAGCCAGACAGATACCTGCTACTGATGAACGAATCTTTTTGAACGAATCTTTAACGTGACTCGAGTGATCAACGAGTAGACTCAGAGTGATTCCTTCTTTTTCTACTGGGCGCAAATCGTCGACCAAACCTCCGTGGGTTATGTACAGGAAGCAAAGATGAGTCGTTGCCTTTGAGTCTTCTAGTCTGAGTCGTTTGTTCATTCGTCACGTGACTCCCATAGACGCTATGCGGTGCAATAGATTCAAAAGAACAAACGACTCGGACTAGAAGACTCGTGAGAAGAACCGTTCAATTCTGTTTCCTGTGTAATGCACCGCATAGCATCTATGGGAGTCACGTGACAAAAGAACGAACGACTCGGACTAGAAGATATGATGGTGAGCTGCTCATTCTGTTTATAATAATATGTCCTTAGCTGCACTGTAATATTTTCGCTACTGGAACCCAAGCCAAAATCTGTGCATGTAGACGTGTTGGGGGTCTGTTCATTGAAAATGTAACATTTCATTTGATTTCTGATCAAAAGAACAAAATGAACTAAATGACTCAAAAAAAAAAAGATTCATTTATTTTGATGAATGAGATTCAAAGAACCGAGTCACTAAATGAGCCAAAGTTCCCATCACTAATACCTTGCGTCCACCAACTACTGTAGGTCGTGAAGTGTTTGAAGGCATCAAATTCAAGTTTCCAGTGTTCTAGAGAAAGCATATCTTTTCGAGGACTACTTGAACATTTAGGAAACAGCCCTTAATTTCCAAGGTAGTTGAAATGAATCCACTATTCAATCAGGATCATATCATATGTTCTCAGGGTCCGAGCCTCCAGTTGTTCCACATTGCTTAGTTTGAAGGACTTCTTGTTCTGCAGTCACATGTTCCCTACGCCCTAGCTCACCAAAGCTCAATGGTCCTGTATCCTAAGTCCTATATCTCTAGGCTACACCGCTCTCAGTGCACGATAGTATCCGAGCCATATCCACCTACAGTATATTCCCAGTGGGACCAGTACTCCCAATGACATTTATAACCAAAGTCCACATGTTCATACAGTAGGTCTTTGTTTTTAAGCCCAACGTTGCATCTGTCTGCTTGACTCTCACTGTTGTCTTGAGCCATTCCTCATTTTTGTATACAGTGGAACCTCAGATTGCGAGTAACGTGGTTTACGAGTGTTTCGCAAACCGAGCAAAGATTTGTAATACATTTTTATTCGGAAACCGATCAAGTATTAGTTTACCAGTATCACACATGCGACTCTTATTTTGACACCGAGCGTCACTCTCTCACCGTGAAACACACTCTCACTGTGTTTCCGTGTTTGTGTGTGTCCGTTTGTTGTGAAACTTAAGTGATTCTGTTAGTATGCGCTCATGCCAGTCTCGCTTTTTCCCGTTAAAACGGTGTTTCCGCTGTGTTTATGCGTTTGTTGTGAAACTTAAAAAGTGAGCCCGTTAATATACGCTCATGCTAGTCTCAGAGAGATTTATTTTTTTCCTGTTAAAACGGTGTTTCCGTTGTGTGTGTGTGTGTGTGTGCGTGTGTTTGTTGTGAATCTTAAAAAGCGAGGTGGGGAGAGGGAGGAGTGTTACTGTGTAAAACGAGGCGAGGGAAGGGGCTAATTCCACACACACACACACACACACACACACACACACACACACACACACACACACACACACACACACACACACTGCACGCACCAACGGAAACACTTATCTGTCAGGATTTATTTTTACTTTTTTGTATTTATTTATTGGGGCTGTGGAACGAATCATTTGAGTTTTCATTATTTCTTATGGGAAATGATGATTTGGTTTACGAGTGTTTTTGAATACAGGTCCACTTCCGGAACGAATTATGCTCGTTATCCAATGTTCCACTGTATTTTGCATCCAAAGAAGCCTGACTCTCTAGTATTTTTAATGTAGTCTTGAGGAATAGTTCTCCAGGCTTTTCCGGTTCAGTCCAGTCGCTGTACCTGGACAGTTTCAGAGGAATGTTTTTTGTTTGTGACACCACATTGACCTATGAATCATTCAAGCCTCTAACTTCAGTCCTGACCCAGTGAGAAATAGGTGCAGGTACATGTTGATCATGACAGATGATCAGGCCCGTGACTAGTATGCTGATGATGCTGAATGCGGAGTGGTTGGAACAGACAAGAGGAGAAATGAGGTCGCTACTGAGGCTGTGACAATAAACAGTCACTTTTTTACATGTCTTTAGGCGCACCGCAGCAGGTCACATCACTGTAAAACTTGTGTTCCCATTTCTTGAATTTAATTGACATCATTTAATGACATTTAATATAAGGAACTAAAGGGGACGGCTCAGGTCCTTCGCACAGCACTGTATATTAGAAAACATACCCAGTCTGGCAGCAGGAAACCACGTCACCCGCTTTGAGGTTCAACCTGCAGTACAGTTGACCCTGCAGTTTGACCTTGCGGTTAGAAGTGGCTTAAGCAGGTTTTTAAACACTAGCGTTCACACACATCCACGTTCTCAGGCGCACGTTTTCAGGTTCAACCTGTTTACCTGCAGCGAGTCTTACATAAGAGCCAGAGGGGAGCCTTTTTTTTCTTCCCCTTATCAAGTCTGTTTAATAACTCCGGTTAACAATGCCGCGTGACTACCTGCTGATAGCGGGCGACTGGAAATTAGCCGCGACTTCAATCCTGCCTAAAAAGAAGTGATGCTGTAGTGATTCAGTGTTTTGTTCATCCAACAGATCTGCTTCAAAGCTTCACCTCTGACTGTTTACTGTCTCTGCTGTACATCTGCATTGCACTCTGGGAATTTAACACCAGCATCCGAGAGGTGAACCGAGTTCATGGTGCTATATCCGGGCGTGTTTTTATCTTCTTTTATTTTATTTTATTTTATTTCATGCAGCAGTAATACAGTATCGGGGGGGAAAAAAAAAAAAGCACAAATGAGAAACGAATGCGAGAAAAAGAGCGCGTTTAAATATTTTATGGTCTAACGCAATGAGTATCATTTTTACAAACGCAGATCGACATCGGTCTTCTACGACTGTTATTACGTTACCGATTGCTTCCTTATAGAGCTGCCAATATAAAGCTCCTTTCACCGGAACGCAGATGATTAACGTCCGTCCCCGTAACCGACGCCGCTGCATAATGGTCGCACTCGGGAGCACGGATTAGACGCCTCCATTTGTTCTAATCGCCGATAGAGAAAGAAAAGCAATTCTACAGTGTGAATAAATGACCACATTCATGGGTGCTTCAAGTGGAACGCAAGCAAGTTTTAATAGACTGGCCTCCAGATGCATTAAAGGCCTAAACAGGATTTCAAACATCCAGAGCATTTCTCAGATAAACAGCCACGATATATATATATATATATATATATATATATATATAAAGTGTTTTCTATTCAGATCAGGCAGAAATATCAATCCATAAATATAATTAAATAATTATAATAATAAATTTCATATATGAATCCACTCCATGTTCATGATGGACAATTCTGACGGTCATCATTTAATTTAAAATTTATCAGCTTTCTGTTGTTTGGTTTCATGTTATACTAGCACGTGATGGTACTGTATTACTGGCTTGACCCATGACCCCAGTGAGTCGGGGGTTGCACGAGCCAGTGTGCTCAGACCTCCCTAAATAAACTGTGGATGGTTGCTGTAAGAGTTGCAGCTGGCATCAAACCTACACCACATCAAATATGCAGCGCTGGTGAGACAAAATGAGAGAAAATGTCTGGGTTATGCAGTATATCTACAATACTGTGTAAAAAGGTCTCGAGGAACAGTCCTCCAGGGTTCCTAAAGAACTTTTTTTTTTTTTGCCTGACTTTTTTGTTTGTTTTTTTAGCCCAGTCCCTGTAAGTTTATTACTATTTTTCTTTTTTAATTAATTATTAAATTTGTATACATTTTTATTAGAACTCTACTGTTTGATTGTGTATGTGAAAAATAAATAAATACATAAATAAATAAATCAAATAATAACAATAATTAAGGGATTATGGAAAGTTCACCATTGTTCGTTTCTTATTTTTGTCCTCGTTTTATTATTATTATTATTATTATTATTATTATTAAACTACTGTTTTGAGACATAGCAAACCCCTGAAAATCGGGGGGAAAAGAAGGGTTATACAGTATATCTACAGGACCATGCCAAATTCTTGAGCACAACCATTTCTTCATATTTTGCTTCCAAAGAGTGAGATGGTCTTGTATTTTTAGTATAATCTAAATCAACAGTTCCCCAGGCTTCATGAAGGACTTTTTACTTTTCTCATCATCAGCTCTGCAGGTTCAGAGGAATGTTTTTTGTTTGTTAAGCCACACAGTGATGAATCATTCAAGCATAAAAAATGTTAAAAAATTTAACAGTGAGAAACAGGTGCAGATGATCAGGAGGTGATTAGTATACTGCTGATGCTGAATGCTGAGTGGCTGGAACAGATGAGAAATGAGGTCGCTGCTGGGGTTAATACATAAACAACCAGTTTATAACGTTCTTCTTAAATAAATAGATTTTTTAGATGTATTATTAAGGTAATAATAATTAAGGTAATAATTTCATGATTTGGTATTATTATGAAAATTGCTTCATTGTTTATCCTTTATTATTATTATTATTATTATTATTATTATTATTATTATTATCAAACTACCTTTTTACTGATATTTTTTGCTAAGTTTATCTTGTTAAATATATGATGTCTTTATTATATATATATATAATTAAAAAATAAAATTTTACTTTGTTATTATAATGTTATTAAAGTATATATACACACACACAGTCTTGTTCTTTACCCCTTGATAAATAACAGATTTCGGTGATTTTTTTTATTTTTATTGAAAAGATGTTAACACAGTCTCTTTTGGAAATGGAAAAAATGTGCAATATTTTCAGCAAGCATTGGTGCATAGTTACTTTTTATGTCATAAATTGAACACAAATAAAAATATATATATATAGTATGGCCCTCACCACAAAAATACAAAAAACAAACAAAAATCACCAAAATCTGCTATTTACCAAGGGGTGCCTAAACTTTTGCATAAGACTGCGCATATCTATATCTATCTATATATAAAAATATATTTGTTCTAGTATCATTCTTCAATGAGTATCATTCTTCATTCTAGTATCAAGGCGGATTACAGAATTACAGATGGAGCGTGTAAGATTCTAAAAGTGGGCGTGGCCCAATGATTTGAGTCAGGTCTGCACAGAGTATATCCAATCTAATAATGCTGATTTGTTAAATATGTAACTTTAATTTGTTTATATTCACTACTGCACAGAGATTACCCTTGTAGCTCCGGCACAAACATTGCGTAATTGTTGGGAAATGTAATGCTGCACACACACTGCCTTTTTTTCTTTTTTTTTCCTCCCTACAGTTTGTGTGTCATTGAAAAGAGAGAAAAAAAAAAGCAACAACTCAAAAGGGCCTTAAACAGCGCTGATCCATTACGGCCTCGTCTTTCTGCTCCCTGCGCCGGCTCTAAAGCTCCGTCTGATAAACACTTCATCACTGGTCAGCGTTCTTTCTTCCCTTCCTTTCTTTCTGTTTTTGTTTCCTCTCTCGCTGGCTTCTCCCACATACGCGCCTTATTCCGCTCAGAGCTCGTCTGACCTCGCACAGGTTGCACACGCCAAGCACACGTGTCTCGAATCCACACATCTGATCACTGTAACCCTGAGAACCACTGCTCTTTTTGGAAACGTCGAAGTGCGTTTGAAAGCAGCGGATCAGAATTTTTTATTTGGTTATTTTTTTTTAATAGAATAAAAATAAGTAAAAATAAAAATAACACTGTAAAATGGTTTTAAATTTGTTTTTTCTTAGATAAAATGAATAACAGCATCAGTTAACGGAGACGTTTTTTTTTATTAGAACACTACTGTTTTGCTTCCTTTTGTAAATAAAAATAAATACATAAATAAATAAAATAATTAAGGGATCGTAGAAATTGCTGTTTGTTTCATTATTGAAATCATTGTTTCTTAGTTTAATTTTTTTTTTATCCAAGTTATTATTGTTATTATTATTATTATTGTTGTTGTTGTTGTTGTTGTTGTTATTGTTATTATTATTATTATTAATAATAATAATAATAATAATTTGTATTCATTAATATAAATGATTGTTGAACTGCTGTTTTGCTGGTGTTATGAAAGAACTTGGAGTGAATAAAATTATGAATACAGTGCTGTGAAAAAGTATTTGCCCCTTCCTGAATTTAAATTTTTCTTATCCGACCGAGATGACCTCAAACAGGCTGTTCGTGCTTTAAAATCCTCCAGTGTGGCCGCATATAAAACAATTCTGCAAAGTAGAGTGGGTCAAAATTCCTCCACAGTGACGTGAAAGATGCAATGGAATGCTTCACGAACGCTTGAATGTAGTTACTGGTACTGTCAAGGATGGCACAACCAGTTACTAGGTTTTAGGGGGCAATTACTTTTTCACATAGGGTTAGTTGGGTTCGGACAACTTTTTTTCCCTTAATAAATGAAATGATCATTTAAAAAATTGCAGTTTGTATTTACTCGGGTTATCTTTGTGTAAACATTTAACTGTGACAAATATGAAAAAAAAAAAAAAAACAGGAAGAGGGCAAATATAAAATAGCTACCAGGGGGACGGGGTTGTGTTTTTACTGGTGTGTGATTAACGCTGGTCGATGAACAGGTGAGGCCAAATCCAAGACCTTTAACCCTGAACTGCCGATTCCCATCAGCCATCTCCGTCTCTCAGTCCTCACCACACCACACCACACCACACCAGAGCTCTCACCGTGAAGAGACACGTGTGTTCTCTGAGACATATAAAGCCGGACATGTGTTGGGTATCGTAGCACTAACAGAAATCCTTTGTACTGAGAGGAGAAACCTGTCAGCTCGGTTTAGGAGAGAGATCTGAGAGCAGCTGCTGAAGCAGGAGCTCAGAGCTCTACAGTAGAGCTGGTGTTAGAGGGGCGTGAGACACTGAGAGTCAGAAGTGAGACTAATAAAGGACGAGAAGAGACGCGAGACGCTCAGGATCCTCGGGTTAGAATAAAGTCAGGAGACGCCATAGAACACGTTACAGTCAACCCTCAGAAAACTGTCTTTTATAGTGTTACTGCTGATCCGGTGTGGGGCGCGCACACACACACACACACACACACACACACACACACACACACACACACACAAGAATGAACCTCATCACATACTTATAGACAAAGTTTTACTGAATGAACCGTAGTTTGTGCTAGAAAGGAAGAGGGGAAAAAAGATATGGAGAAAGGAGAAAGAAAGAAAAAAAAGAAGAAAGAAAACATGATCAAATAGAAAAAAATAGAAAGAAAAGATGCACAGAAAGAAAGAAAAGGAAGGAAGAAAGCAAAGAGGTTTAAATTAAATATACTGAAAGAAAGAAAGAAAGAAAGAAAGAAAGAAAGAAAGAAAGAAAGAAAGAAAAAGTAATTAAAATATTAAATAGAAGGAAGGAGAAAGAAAGAAAGAAAATGAAGATTAAAGAGAAAACATAAATAAAAAGAAAGAAGAAAATAGCCAAAACATGTCAAATAAAAAGAAAGAGAAAGATACACAAAAAGAAAGAAAGAAAGAAAGAAAGAAAAATAATGAAAACATTAAATCAAAAGAATAAAAGGAAAGAAAAACAAGGAAAGAAGCAAAAAATGTGTAAAATGAAAGAGAATCGTACAAAAAGAAAGAAATGAAGGAAGAAAGGAAGGAGAAGAGAAAACTTGCAATTAAAATATGCTAAATAGGAAGAAAGAGAGAACGATACACAGAACAAAAGAGAAAAGTTAGAAACAAATAAAGAAACGTAACTAAAACATGTTAACTAGAAAGAAAGAGAGAAAAAGAAAGAAAGGAGAGAAAAAATAAGGCAGAAGTGTAATTAAACTGTAGAACGTAGAAAGAAACAAAAAAAATTATATAATGTTAAAAAGAAAAAAACATACATACAGAAAGAAAGAAAAGTGAACAGAAGATTCCTTAAAGACCTCGACATATGAAGTGAATCCTGTGTTCAGAGAGCAGCTAGCTGTAGCGGTGTTGTAGCGAGTGATGTAATGGTGATGTAGCGGTGATGTAGCGGTGATGTAATGGTGATGTA